>PVIJ01018280.1:0-26781 GCA_004024925.1 Scalopus aquaticus | reverse complement strand
TTTAAAGATTTATTTATTTATACATACAAGCTGGGGTACAGGCCAGGGGTGTGGGGCGGCGAGAGGGTTCACCAGAGACAGAGTGGGGAGCAGAACAGGCAGATCAGAAACACACTGCTGAGGGGAGCAGCGGGCGAGGCAGGAGAGGTCTGCTGCACCATGTGGGATTCTCCCCAGCCGGGCGTCGAACTCACATCTCCGCTGCCGACAGCTCCACAGCGCAGCGCTTAACCGCTGCGCCACCAGGGAGGCCCTTTTTCCTTTTTTTTTTTTTTTTTTTTGTCTTTGGGATTCCATGATGAATCACTGCAAGAGTTGACTGAAAAAATAATATGTGAATATATTAAGCAGGATGAGAGGTTTTTGGAGAGAAAATATAATGTGATCCCCTATCTGACCTAAATATTTCATTTCAGGCTTATTTTTTCATCACTTCTAATATATTAGCATACAAAAATAATGATATACATCATGCAAAAAATCAAGGCAAAAATTCATTTTTAGCTTTAACGCTGTTATGCTATGTTCACTAAGAAAAGTGAACACCATTGTAGAAATTCATTTAGTCCTTAAGATCACTAATTTTGGTTTGTGCTTTTGTTATTCTAATTAAACAAAAGGCATGCTTCTTTTATTTTCCTCAGACAAATAAATGTATATTTGGGGTACTATTAGCATTGCCTATGACAAAATACACATAACTAACTACCCAAATTGATATTTCAAAGCACTGTGGACAAATAATTTCATGTTCTTTAAGGAATATTTACTAATTCCTAATTTTAACATAAATTTAAATTATATCTTCGTTATTCCTTATTCATTATTCATTCTACATATTTTGCTGAAGTTGAACTTCCACTTTTCTTGAAATTTTGGTTTCTTTTTTATATTTGTTTATTTATTTTGTAGAAGAAGTGGGGTGTAGGCCAGAGGTGCGGGAAGAGGTGAAAAGATTCACCAGAGACAGAGTAGGGAGCAGAGTAGGTGGATCTACTGAAATACACTGCTGAGGGGAGCAGCAGGTGAGACAGGAGAGATCTGCTGTGCCACGTGGGTCAGCTCCCTGGCTGGGGATTGAACTCGGAACACAGTGGTGATAGCACTGAGACTCAACCCCTAGGCCACTAGGGAAACTCTGCTTTTCTTTTATAATGCTGCGTCTTTCTCATTCTTTACCTACATCTGCAATTATGTATCACAGTCTCTCAGCAGATTTTTCCACTACCATGTTTCTAAAGCATAGATATCAAACAGTTAAATCATTTTCTTCTCATCTGGCTTGGTATGCGTTATCTTTTTATTAAAGATTCATTATAGTTTCTTGGGTAATCTCTAATTTGCTGTTTTAATACTCATTATAATTATAATCCTTTGTCTACATATATTTGTTAGAGTTATGTTTCTTGATTATAGAATTATGTTTTAAATTTCTAATTTATATTTAGAAATATAAGAATTTTATAAGAATACGTCTGTGACTTTGTCTACTATTTAATAGACTCATTTGTTCTAAAATCAATACTCCTATAAATTAGTAATTATGATAGTTTTTCATTGAGTTTTCCAGAACAAGAAGTAAATTCTCATAATTTTAGTTTTGTTGCTCCTTGAACATCCAATTTGTTTGATAACACTGGTAAACACTGAGATTGTTACTGAGTTAAAAAGGCCCTAATCTGTAATATCTTGGTGTGCTGAATATCAATATAACCCTGAAAAATTTATATTAGCTCTTGTTTTAAAGATATTTCATATAATTCATTTTATATGTTTCACCGTGGAAATTTATCCAGTAGGATGCAACGACATGGTAAATCAGCCTAGAATGATGTAATATTGCATCGCATTGCATAATATCATCATGCACACATCATCCAGAGTTGATTACATCATTTTCTGATGCAATGCAATACTACTGCCAGGTGGCTGCTGAAGTAAGCTGACGTCAGCAGTGCACTATAGAAAGCCCTGTGTCGGAAAGGTTTAGCACTGAAAATATTTCAGACTTTATGTGAAACAGTTGAAGCTACTGTTCCATAGAACTGTTATTATTTTATCCATTTAGGCACAATACAGAACAGTAATGCCTCGAAAGTGCATTAATAGCGTGGACAATTTCTGTTCTATTTGTGGGAAAGTGACATTTGTCAACCGGAAGAAAAGTATCACCTCTCAAGTGAAGAAGGCTTATCATCTTTACTCTGGATGCAAGTTGGTGACCAAGACAAGCCTTGGGCCCCACATATATGCTGTGCTACATGGACAACACAGCTTTCACACTGGTTCAATGGCAAAAGACCATCAATGCCATTTGCAGTCCCCATGGTGTGGAGAGAGCCACGCAACCACATAAAAGACTGTGACTTCTGCTTGGTTCCTCCTCTTTCCTGTGGAATAATGAAGCAAAAGAAGTTGAGAATTGTCTATCCAAATATTCTGTCTGCATTGAGACTAGTTCCACAAAGTGAGGGACTTCCTATTCCAGAACCTCCAGCAGAATATTCTTTTGATTCATCTGATGAGGACCGGGTGAGCCTACCTGTTCTTCTCCTGTTCCATCAGCATTCAGTGATCCACATTTTCACTGTGGTGCATCATCAACCCCACACAGACTAACCCAGGAAGAACTAAATGAACTAGTTCGTAATTTGGACTTATCCAAGAATAGGGCAGGATTGCTAGGATCAAGACACCCACAATGGAATCTTCTAGAAGATGTCACAATTACTTTCTATTGAAAGCACCACCAGCAGTTGGAGCCTTTCTTTAGAAAGGAAAGTACTCTGGTATTCTGTTCTGATATTGAGGGCCTCATAAATGCCTTAGAAATCACTCATGACTTACAAGAATGGAGACTATATCTAGACTCTTCGAAACTGAATCTTAAGTCTGTGCTTTTACAAAATGGAAACTGTCTTCCATCTATTCCAGTAGTATATGCTGTCCACATGAAAGAGACATATGATAACTTAAAGCAGCTACTGAATTCCATTGAGTACAAGTACAGCTGGCACATCTGTGGTGATTTTAAGCTAGTTGCCCTTTTAATGGGACTGCAGCAGGGATATACAAATTACATGTGTTTCTTATGTGAGTGGGATAGCCGAGTAAGTGAATTGCACTACTTGCGGAAGGAATGGGCTCGCAGACAAAATGTAGCAGTTGGAGAGAAGACTATCCAGCACCCAGCTCTGGTCGAGAATCACAAAATTCTGCTACCACCCCTTCACATCAAACTAGGTTTGATGAAGTATTTCGTGAAAGCCATGGACTGGAACTTGCCAGCTTTCCAATATCTGCATGAAAAATTTCCTCAACTGAGCGAATCAAAGATTAAAGAGGAAGTTTTTGTGGGTCCTCAGATTCAACAGCTCTTCAAAGATGACCGGTTCAACAACTTGCTGCAGGGTGATGTGAAACGAGCATGGAATGCTTTTCACCTGGTGTCTACAAACTTTCTTGGCAATGTTAGGGCAGAAAACTAAAGGAACTAGTAGAAGACATGCTGATGCAGTATCAGAAACTTGGCTGCAATATGTCTCTAAAGATCCACTTCCTTCATTCCCACCTGTTTTCTTCCCTGAAAACTGTGGTATGGTTAGCGATGAACATGGAGAACGTTTTCATCAAGATATTGCATCCATGAAACAAAGATACCAGGGAAAATGGTCATCTAAAACTGCTCAGCGAAATAAGCTGAGTGACTTACTCACTACTGCTGGACACTCCCCAGAGATGCTCCTGAACAGCTGTACAAGAGACAAGCAAAGAAATCTGAGAAGTAGACTATGACTTGATTTCTTTTACAGGTATTAACCGTAGGCCTATTACTATTGGCATGCATTTTGTGATGTAAACATCCATTTATTGAAGATTACAAAATAAACTAGAGCCAAAAATTAGAATTTTACTGTCATATTCATGTTGAGCACATACAAATTGATAGGAAATGACTAATTTTATTTCAGTAACATGACTTTTGTGAAAATTGTTGACCAGTGTAATTTACTTCTTCTTATTTTCTTTATATAATCCGCCTTGTTTTAATATTACAAGCTGCTTAATTTAGATTACTGATTTTAGTTTTTTTTCTCTTCAGCGTAATTCTATGAATGTTCTAAGCACTGTATCTCCCAAGCTTAGATATGAAATTGGTGTAACATTTTCCTGATATTCTAATTTAATCTGACTGCCTGTGAGCAAATCTGCAGGGCACACATAGGGGATCCATGTGCGTGAACATTCAGCAGGCTGTTCTGATAAAGAGGAAAGGCTAAGAAAAAATGCTGGAAACTAATAAAAACTAGTTTAAATGTTATCAGCAACTAAACCTGCGACCGTCCCTTAATTTATTTAATGTTAATGATATTCAGAAAATTTACCAGAAAATTTTATTTTGTTATTCCTTATTCATTCTACATTCTTTGCATTAATTTAATATACCATCAATCTTATGAAGTCTAGAGTGTGAGTCAGTGTCCTAGCAAAAAACATTTAGAAATGTTTAGGTTAATTTGATGGATTTTTTAAAATACTTATGAATGTAGAGGTGTATGGAAGTCATAAATGGCTAGCTGTTGATCTGCTACCTCATCTGCACTTAAAAGGGACATAAAAATCTGCAATCTGCTCTGCACTGACTAATAGTGTTTAACATTTCATGACATTACATTCAATGAATATCTTATTTTTCCTTTATTGTTTGTTAATGATATACTACATTTCTATTTTTTTTCTCCTAAAACTTGTGTCATCAAAACTGTAGCAACAATGTGATGTGGTTAGTTTTAAGAACAAAGTCTTTTATCTGGGTATAAAAGCTATCAAATATAAGAATAAAATGAACAAGAATATTTTGACAGGAAAAATAAATTCAAGACAGAAAGGCACAGATTTCATCACTAGGAAGAAAAAGATCCAGAGAGATAATATGACTTGTCAAAACTCACTCTGCTACGTGGTTGCAAAGCTCCTATAATAAAAACCTGTATAACCCCAGAGCCACAACCTTATAGTTATGTTTCTTATTTCTGAGCTTTATAACCCTTACATCCAGAAGAATTAGATGTGTCATATATTTTGCCATTATATAATAGATACTTTTATTTTAACTTGGTAAATTCTTAGGTCATTGTAGCTGACTAGTCGGAAAGGAAAAACAAAGGATTAATTAAAATCAATGTTATTGATCTTTAGTAATTCTCCATTGTGACAATGTAAAAAGGCTATCGCAATACAACTTGAGAGAGGGGCAGAGTAAATGTTTCTGTGAAAGAAAAATATCATAATTGGTGTTTTAATTGAAATAGAGGGTTAAATGATAGATATAAGTAGACATATCCAATTAATTAAAGGTTTTATAATGTAATAAAGAAATCTAGTTTGCCTAAGGTATGATATGGTTTGTGGTTCAAATGTTTTTACCTAGTTAAATGATCATTATTAAATCAATTTTCCCATACAAATATGAGATAATTCTATAAGTAATGTACATTAGTATACTTATCCACAGATATCTGTCTATATAGTGGACAGCTAAGTAATTTGATAATTATCATAAATACTCATCATGAGGACCTGGATTAAAGGACAAAGTAATTTAAGTTCTCTACTTTTTATAACACTTTTGGAGTAATATTTTCAGAAATTATATTAAAAAATGACATATGCATGTGATGGAAAAATAACATTGTATTTTTTGTTATAAATAAGTGAAGATACCCTATTCCTTCTCACAGGCTAATTTTCATATGATTAAATATCATTAAGCATCATTCACACTTTGAAAAGCAATGCCTTGCTAAAGAGGGTGCAGTTTGTTTCTGACAGTAGGCCATATTTCAATCATGAGTACTGAATTCATTCCAATGATACTCTTATATTTTGCTCCATGTATTCTTGTGAAAATTTATTTTGCTAATGATTATTCAAACTAAACCTATTTTTGAGGCAGTGGTATCCTTGCCTCAAATGAAAGTTTTCAACAGTTGCAATGTATTGTTTTTAAAAAGAAACCGGGCACATATTATGTACTAAAAAACAATACAGAATTTCATGCAAAGAAACTTACTGAAACCTTTGCTTCATTGAATCATAACTAATAGGCAAACATTTCGTATTTCTAAAGTAATGGTAGGAAGGCTCCCTTTCATGGTGACTTAGAAAGTTGTGGTTATATGGTAACTATGTCTTCTTTTGGCCTTAGACGATAGTTTCTGGTAAAAGCCTAACCATGCCATCACCAGTGGCTTCTAATTTTATGTCTAACTGAGGGAGAGGTGAATAAAAGTACTTTTGAAAGTTGTTCATAGATTTCCTGAGTGATAACTTTTAAGTATTAATTTTTCCGCAGAGTGAATCACTACCTTTTCCAAGTACTTTTCCATTTTGTGCATCAGTGAAACTTAGAATAGTAAAAATATTATTTCCAAACCTGACTTCATAAAACATGTCAGAACCCCAAGTTGTTTTGTGTAAAGAAAGCTATATAATAATACATTTGAAATCATCACAGGGTTCAAATATTTTAGACAATTTTTCTTTACAAGATGAAATGTTCTAAAACACAAAATAGTAACAGTAATAATAATGGAGTGTTCCCCCCCACACACACACAAATGATGCTCATGGTTTTCTTTAGGACTTAAAAGAAAAATATCAGATAGGACTAATGAAAAACAGACTTTAAATTAAGTATAATTATAAATCTTATGTAACAGGAGCAGAAGCCACAGAGTTTTACCTAAACTATGACTGTTGACTGCAGAGAGGGTATTTACTGCTCACCATATACCCTCACTAAATCCCAACTGATTTGTAAATGTCACCAAATCTGTTTATCTAAATTTCTTCATGGTTTTGTTTGTTTGTGTTATCAATGTAGTCTCTTAAGATTATGTTGTTTGAAGTTTGGAGATATATTTAACATTATTCTTGGATAATATAGGAAAACTTAAGAAACAACAATAGAACAATTGTTACGATGGACATTTTAAAAATTTGACAAATTTTATTTTACTTTATTATTATTTTTTAATTGTTATTTTTATTTATGTCTTTTACATCACTGTATATTCCCCGTAGGTTTCCCACAACCAATTCACCCGTGAATCATCACCACAGTCCCCAGTGCTCGCCTCACCCCCGTTCTGAGCCCCAATCCTCCCCCCTCTCTTGATGATTGTCGCTCTTGTATTTGGGTCCCCTATATTCCTGTTGTAAGTGAGACCATTCAATATTATTCTTTTTCTTTTTGGCTTATTTCGCTGAGCATGATCCCTTCTAGTTCCATCCATATTGCTGCGAATTGCATGTG
This sequence comes from Scalopus aquaticus, assembly GCA_004024925.1. Taxonomy (NCBI): domain Eukaryota; kingdom Metazoa; phylum Chordata; class Mammalia; order Eulipotyphla; family Talpidae; genus Scalopus; species Scalopus aquaticus. The sequence continues at coordinate 19,463 of PVIJ01018280.1, read as the reverse complement.
TTTATTTTTTTTGAATGCTGAATAGTATTCCATTGTGTATATGTACCACATCTTCTTGATCCAATCATCTATTTTTGGGCATCTGGGTTGTTTCCATACCTTCGCTATTGTAAATAGTGCTGCAATAAACATACGGGTGCATATATCCTTTTGAATTAGTGTTTTTGTGTCCTTTGGGTAGATTCCCAAAAGTGGTATTGCTGGGTTGTATGGTAGCTCCACTTTTATTAGTTTGAGGAAAGGCCATATGGCTTTCCATAGTGGTTGGACCAGTTTGCATTCCCACCAGCAGTGTAGAAGAGTTCCTTTTTCTCCACATCCTCGTCAGCATTTGTTGTTGCCTGTATTTTTAATGTGTGCCATCCTCACAGGTGTGAGGTGGTATCTCATTGTGGTTTTGATTTGCATTTCCCTGATTATAAGTAATGTTGAACATTTTTTCATATAGCTACTAGCAATTTGCTTTTCTTCTTTGGAGAAGTGTCTTTTTAGGTCTTCTGCCCATTTTTTGACTGGATTGTTAACTTTGTTTTAGTTGAGTTGTGTGAACTCCTTATAGATTTTAGTTATCAGTCCTTTATTGGTTATATTTTCTCCCAGTTAGTAGTGTTTGTTTGTTTTGATTATTGTCTCTTTTGCTGTACAGAATCTCTTTAGTTTGATGTAGTCCCATCTGTTTATCTTTTCCTTGACTTCCTTCGCTTTTGGGGATGTGTCTTTAAAGATTTTGCTGAGATGTATGTCGTGTAGAATTTTGCCTATATTTTCGTCTATAAATTTCATGGTGTCAGGTCTTACATCCAGGTCTTTTATCCATTTGAATTGTTTTTTGTGCATGGTGAGAGTTAGTAGTCTAGCTTCATTTTTTTGCATGTAGTAGTCCAGTTTTCCCAGCACCATTTATTGAACAAGTTAACCTTGTTCCATTGCATATTCTTCACTCCTTTGTCAAAGATTAGTTGTCCATAGGTGTGTGGATTTATTTCTGGGTTTTCTATTCGATTCCATTGGCCTGTGCTTCTGTTTTGGTTCCAGTACCAAGCTGTTTTAATTATTATGGCTTTGTAGTATAGTTTGAAATCTAGGAGTGTATTCCCTCCATTTTCTTTCTTTTTAGTCAGGAGAGTTTTAGCTATTCAAGGTTTTTAGTGATTCCATATGAATTTCATCAATATTTTTTCTATTTCTTTGAAGAATGTCATTGAGGGGCCTCCCTGGTGGCGCAGTAGTTAGGCGCTGCTTTGTGGAGCTGTCAGCAGTGGCGACGCCAGTTCGACGCCCAGCCAGGGATATTCCCACACGGCTCGGCAGACCTTTCCTGCCTCGCCCGCTGCTCCGCTCAGCAGTGTATTTCTGATCTGCCTGTTCTGCTCCCCACTCTGTCTCTGGTAAGTACTCTTGCCACCCCATGCCTTTGGCCTGTACCCCAGCTTGTATGCATAAATAAATAAATCTTAAAAAAAAAAGAATGTCATTGAGATTTTTATCGGAATAGCATTGAATCTGTAAATTGCTTTTGGTAGTATGGCTATTTTGATCATGTTAATTCTTCTAATCCATGAACAGGGGATGTCTTTCCATTTTTTTGTGTCCTCCTTTGGTTCTCTTAATAGTGTCTTATAGTTTTCTTTTGTACAAGTCCTTTACCTCTTTTGTTATGTTTATTCCCAGGTATTTGATTTTTTTTGTTTCAATTTTGAAGGGGGTGATTCTCTTGATTTCTTCTTCTTCTGACTGAGTGTTTGTATATAGGAAGGATACTGATTTTTGTGTGTTGATTTTGTATCCTGCTACTTTACTGAACAGGTCTATAATTTTGAGTAGTTTTTCTATGGGGTTTTTAGGATTCTCTATGTATATTATCATATCGTCTGCAAAAACTGATAATTTAACTTCTTCTTTCCCTATTTGGATTCCTTGTATGTCTTTCTCTTGTCTTATTGCTCTGGCTAGGACTTCCAGTATTATATTGAAAAACAATGGTAAAAGTGGACATCCTTGCCCTTATTCCTGATCTTAGGGTAAAGGCTTTCAGCTTCTCACCTCATTATCTCATTGAGGATAATATTGGTGGTGGGTTTTGTTGTATATGGCTTTTATTATATTGAGGTATGTTCCTTCTATCCCAAGGATTTCAAGGGCCTTATCATGAATGGATGTTGCACTTTGTCGAATGCTTTCTCAGCATCTATTGATATGATCATATGCTTTTTATTTTCTTTTTGCTGATGTGTTGGATTACATTGATTGATTTTCGGACATTGAACCATCCTTGTGTCCCTGGAATAAATCCCACTTGGTCGTGGTGTATTATCTTTTGGATGCATTGTTGGATCCTGTTGGCTAATATCTTGTTATATATTTTTGCATCAGTGTTCATTAGAGAGATTGGTCTGTAGTTTTCTTGTGCTGTCTTTGTTTGGTTTTGGGATTAGTGTAATATTGGCTTCATAGAATGTGTTTGGTATTATTCCTTCCTCCTCAATTTTTTGGAAGAGTTTGTGTAAGATGGGGATTAGTTCATTTTTGAACGTTTGGTAGAATTCATTTATGAAGCCATCTGGTCCTGGGCTTTTGTTTTTGGGGAGGGTTTTGATTACTGTTTCAATTCCACTGCTTCTGATTGGCCTGTTTAGGTTTTTTCTATCTTCTTTATCTAGCTTTGGGTGATTGTATCATTTTAGGGATTTGTCCATTTCCTCTAAGTTGTTGAACTTGTTTCCATGTAACTATTCATAATAATTTCTGATTATTCTTTTGATTTCTGCTGTGTCTGTTATAATTTATCCTCTTTCATTTATGATTCTCTTTATTTGTGTTTTCTCTGTCTTTTCTTTTTAAGCCTGGCTAGAGGTTTGTCTATTTTGTTTATTTTTTCAAAGAACCAGCTTTTGGTTTCATTGATCTTCTGGATTGTTTTTGTGATTTCCATTTCATTTATTTCTGCTTTGGTTTTTATGATTTGCTTTCTTATGTTGGCTTTTGGGGTTTTTTGTTGTTCATTTTCTAGTTCTTTGAGATGGAAGATTAGAGTGTTTCTTTGGGTTGTTTCTTGTTTCTTGATGTGAGCCTGTATTGCTGTATATTTCCCTCTTATTACTGCTTGTGTTGTGTCCCAAACAGTCTGGAATGTTGTGTCTTCTTCGTCATTCATTTCTATTTTTTTTTAATTTTTTCTTTGATCTCCTCATTAGTCCAGTGGTCTTTGAGCAGTGTGGGTTTCAATCTCCATGAAGTAGGAGGATTCCTTTTTTTCTTTTCATGGTTTATTTCTAATTTGATTGCTTTGTGATCTGAGAATATAGTAAGTATGATTTTGAGCTTAGTGTATCTGTTGATGTTTGTTTTGTGACCTGGTATGTGATCAACTTGGAGCATGATCCGTGTGCACTTGAGAAAAATGTGTATTCTTATTTTCAGGGATGTAGTGCCCTATAGATATCTGTTAGGCCCATTGTGGTCTAGGTCCTTATTTAGAGCTTTAGTGTCCTTGTTTATTTTTTTGTCTTGTTGATCTGTCCACTGGCGAGAGTGAGGTGTGTTGAGATCTTCTACTGTATATGTATTTTCTCTGATGTCTGTTTTCAGGGATGATAATAATTATCTTATATATTTTGGTGCTCCTTCATTTGGGGAGTATATGTTGATGAGGGTTATATCATCCTGCTGAATTGTCCCCTTTATCATGATGTAGTGACCATCTTTGTCTCTTTTTACCTTTTATAGTTTGAAGTCTATTGTATCTGATATAAGTGTAGCTGTCCCTGCCTTCTTTTTTGGCCTGTTTGCTTGTAGGATTGTTTTCCAGCCTTTTACTTTCAATCTGTGTTTATATTTTGTGGCTAAATGTGTTTCCTGTAGACAGCAGGAGGTTGTGTTTTGTTTTTTGATCCATCTTGCTACTCTGTGCCTTTTTATTGATGAGTTTAGTCCTTTTACTTTTAGGGTTAATATTGATACCTTGGCATCTATATTTGCCATTCTATTTATCTTTTTGTGTTTTTATTTCTTGTTTTATTCTGATCGTCTTTCTCATTCCTCTGTCGGTTTTGGCTTTAGGACTTCTTGTAGTGTTTTTTGGAGTGGGGGTTTAGTCATGATGAATTTCTGAAGTCTCTGTTTGTCTGTGAAGGTCCTTATTCTTTCTTCATAGAGGAAGGAGATCTTTGTGGGGTAAAGTATTCTTGGTTGGCATTTATTTTCTTTGAGTTTGTTGAATATGTCTGTCCATTCTCTTCTTGCCCGTATTGTTTCTTCGGAGAAGTCTGATGTCATCCTGATTGGTTTCCCTTTATAAGTTATTTGTTTCCTCTCCCTTGTCAGCTTCAATATTTTTCCTTATCCTGTACTCATGTGATTTTTACTATCATATGCTTATGTGTAGTTCTTCTAACCTCATGGTAATTTGGAGTTCTTTTTGCTTCTTGTATGTCTATTTTCATATTTGGAAAGTTTTCTTCTATCACCTCCTTTAATATTTTCTCTGGACCCTCTCCTCACCTTTTGGGATTCCTATAACTCATATTTCCTTTCTTCATGATGTCAGATAGTTCTCAAATTGTTTTTTTTTTTTTTTCATTTTTTTCCCTTTGTGCTTCTCTTTCCTCTTCCTTTTTGATTCTTTTATTATTTGAATCTTCAAGATTGCTGATACGGTCTTCCATGTGATCAATTCTGCTTTCATTGCTTTTCCCAGTGTTCTTTAGTTCTTCTATTTGGTCTCAATTTCATTCTTCAGATCGTTAATTATTTTTTTCATTTCATTTTTTTTCCTTAAGTATGATGATTTTAAATTCTGTATCTGAGAAGCAGAGCTCTTCCATGTCATTATTGTTGAGTTCTGATACTTGATTTTCTTTTTATGGTGTATCCTTCCCCTGAGGGCTTGCTTGGTTATTTGTATTTCTCTTTCTCCCTGTTTGTCTTCTGATTTGTTGTAATTGTTGGGAAACTGTGGCACTGGTACTGGCAGGCATCTCTTTGGGGTACTCCTTCCTGGATGTCGAGGGCTGATGGTCTGATCATTCTGGTCCTGTCAGGCCAAACCACCACTGGGTAGTGATGCTGTGGGTATGTTGTCTCTGGAGATCCTCTTCCTCCGTTTTAACTCCAAACGTCCAGAAGGTGGTTGTGTGGTCCCCAGCTCCAACAGTGGCGTAGAGGCTGTGCTTTACCAGGGATTGTGATGGTTGGTGGTCTCAGTGTCAGCTCTACTCAGTTCAGAGAACCCTAGCACTAAGGGCTGTGGCCAGTCTGCACTAGCTCCCTGCAGGCTATCCTACCCAACCGGGACTCACTTTTTCAGTTTCAGTAGGCAACAATGGTATTTTCCCCTATTGCACCCACGAGTACTACTACTCAGAGCCAGTATTGGCTATGGTGATGGAGGTGGTGGTACAAGCGTGAGGTCTACTCCAGTGTGTGCTAGCATCAGGTCCAAAAACCCAAGGCCAGAGGCCGGGGGCTTAACTTGCTCTGTGCAGGCTATCCTCTTGGCCTGGCACTTTCACTCTCTCCGTTGGATTGGGTGATGTACAGTGGTCCTTTCCCCTAGGATGCCCAGAAGTCTGCTTCCTGGGGCAGGCCTGCGGACCCAGCCTGAGATGATGGCAGCATAGTGAGGGCGGTCGATCAATCCAGGTTCCCCTAAGTCCCTTGAAACCACAGCACAGTCGCCTGGGGGTGTAACTTGTTCCCAGTGGTTAATCTCCCATCCAGGAACTCACCCAGTACAAATGGGGTGCAGGTGGTTCCTTGTGCCCAAGAGTTTGCTTCCCTAGCAAGCCTGGGGACCCAGCTGGCGATGGCAGCAGTGTGTGGAGGCGGTTGATCAATCTACGCTCTCCTTAGTCCCTGAAAAGCCCCGGAGCACGTGCCTGGGGGTGTAACTTGTTCCCAGCTGTGAAACTCCCATCTGGGAACTCACTCAGTATCAGTTGGAGTGTGCGAATGGGGACGGTTCCTTCCCCTAGAGTGCCCGAGTGTCTGCTTCCCCGTGCAAGCTTAGGGGCTCAGCATGCCATGGCGGTAGTATGTGGAGGCAGTCGATCAATCCAGGCTCTCCTCAGTCCCTAAATAAAAACCCCTGGAGCAGGCGCCTGGGATTGTAACTTTCTCTCAGTAGCTAAACTTCCATCTGGGAACTCACCTGGTATCAGATGGAGTGCACGAGTGGCGACGGTTCCTTCTCCTAGAACGCCCAAGAGTCCACCTCCCCGTGCAAGCCTGGGGGCTCAGCCTGCTATGGCGGCAGTGTGTTGAGGTGGTCGATCAATGAAATTTGACAAATGTTATATGCCTTTTATCTCACTGTATATTTTGAAACTGTTGCTAAGATTTTTCCACAGTACTCAGCTTTTTGTTTGCTTGAAGTATTGCCCTATCCTGATTTCAGAACTTTTCCTGTAAGACTGTACTCACTGTCTTTACATTTTCTCTGAAACTGCTGAGTAATAGTACTCTGGAATTCAATTCCCAACTTCCATTGTATTCCTCTTAAGAACAGTCATTTCTGAATATTGCAGTAAAATTTAGCTGCAATAAAATATTTAAAATATGTGATATTTTATTAAGAAGAAAAAGTTTTGTGTACCACCTATAGTGTAAAGAATCCAGTTGTAGATACAAAAATTATACCAGGTTAGATGTATTTGGATGCTTGATGAATCTTGTATGATTTAGGAGATATTTACACATAATGTTTTGTGACTTTTACCAATAAATATATATAATTACTAACTTTCCATTCACGGGCATATCATTTTATACATTTTAAATAGTGGTATAGTATTGCATGGGTTAATATGCCATAATGTATACAATATACTTTTATTGGGAACTAAGCATTTTAGTTCTTATGGACAACATAGTGATCCAAATGAGTTAAAAAGGTATGAGAAATTTAACCAGCACTTTCTATCCACACATTTCTTCTGTTGATTTCTCTCTTACCTGACTTATTAGGAAATATTTCTGTAATGCAAGCATTGGTATAGGTTATATTCTACATAATTTTTGAGTTTTATTTGAAATTTTTCTTAGCCTTGACACCTTCCCTTCCCTTACCACCAAAGCAGAAATTTAGATAAGTAGTTGAATCCTGGTAGCTTGTTGGTAAGTGATTCTAGGAAATAGGAGTGGGTGATTGAGGACAGAGAAGTAGAAGAGGGAAAACCATTGTCCTAGGTTTCTTCACAATCACAGACTGATTAGGCTTGATCCTTTCAAAACCCAGAAAGGAGCAATGTTGAATGAAGCTTAGAATCTTCTACCCAAATGATGGAACAGGAAATCTATTTAAAAGCAATACTTGGCCCATCTCAAAGCTAACCTGTCTTGAAATTCCAGCTTGGTCTTACCTAAGCTTCTGAAGGATGGTTACATACATCTTAAGTCTTGTAATCAGAGAAGCTCTAGGATAATTCAGCTATGATAATGGTGAGTGAGATGCCACCATTCTGCACCTTTGATTTACTCTCCAATGTCAGGAATAAAAGTTGGAAGGGGGTGTGAGGCAGACTATAAGGCATTGCCATACAAAGGAAGCATCACAATGAGAAAATCACAGATTCCATTTCACAAGTTTCTAAAGGAAAGTCTTATCAACTTTGTAATTTAACAAAGAGTCTGCCTTATATATGTGAGTTTGTTTCCTAGGCTTCACTCCCTATTCTTTCAGATTAAAATATCCCTAACAGAATTATGGTCCTTTGCTAAAAGACCTTCCATCCATTTTTGGTACTATAAGACTCAACTTTGAAATCTGGTTCTCCTATTCCTTTACATATCAGAAAATGCAAATAAAATACCACATTCTCCATCAAACTGACTTAATGCCTTTATGGGAAAATAGAAGTTATTAACATGAGTAGTTATTGAGAAAATAATTCAATTTCAATATTTTATTCATGGTAGGCAAATATTTTCTGTCATTTAATAAATGTAGAGGATGGATGAAATTCTATCTCCTTTCCCCTTATTATTATCTCCTCCTAATAAGCATATTAATCTCACTGAATTTCTCTAGATATTTAAAATATATAGTGGTTGTGGCCTTCATTGTTATTTTGTTTTCAAAACATTTCCAACAAATTTCTTGTTATTTCAAGTCAGAATACTTTACTATTTTGTAAAATGTGCAAAACAAGAGGTGGAATAATCAATGATATAAACACATTTCCAGCCAGGAAGAACTGAAGAGTGGTGGTTCAATTAACAGAAATACAGGAATCAAGATATAAAGTTAGTGAAAGGGGAAATAAAAATTTACTTGTAAAATTAGTATGGTTCACATGTGAGTTGGTGGTGGGAAACCTACGGGGGATAAGCAATAATGTAAAGGATGTAAATTAAATTAAAATATAAGTTAATTTTGAAAAAAGTTCCCATCCTTCCGAACCTTAAAAGATAATAAATAAAAATTTCCTATTAAAGATAAAAAAAAACAGTGATTTCTAAGGTCATTGCCAGACTTTTAAATGTAAATTCAGGACAGGGGTGCCAGTGAGTTGAAAACAGAAATAACATTAATGTCCTAATATTAATGTAGTGCATTTAACATTAAAAGTTTTTAAACATATGTTTCCAATGTTTTAGTTACCATAAATTTATAAGCCATTGTATTACTTTAAAGATCAAAGACTGGGCCTGCATGGTGGCTTCGGGGTTAAATCTCAGTGCTCTCACCACTATGGGCTGAGTTCAATCCCTGGCCAGGAAGCTAACTCACATATGGCATAGCAGATCTCTCCTGTCTCGCCTGCTGTTCCCCTTCGCAGTATATTTTATTAAATCCACCTGCTCTGCTCCCACTCTGTCTCTGGTAAATCCTCTCACCCCTGGCACCTCTGGCCTACAGCCAGTTCTTCTACACAAAAACAAATAAATAAAATCTTAGAAAAAAAAAAGGCAAAGATGGTCAAACCAGTGAAAGGAAGCTGGAGCCAGCATTGTGATTGTGGGTGCTTTCCCTTGAAACAATAATAGATAATACACATGCAATACATCTGTACTGACTTCAAAATCTCATATGAGGACCTGCCTGGTGGCCTAGGGCTTAAGTCTCAGTGCCATCATCTTGCAGCCTAAGTTCAATATGTCCAGGGAGCTCACCCACATGTCTCCTGTCTCACCCGCTGCTCCCCTCAGCAGTGTGTTTCAGCAGATCTGCCTGTTCTGCTCCCCACTCTTTCTCTAGTGAATCCTCTCATCCCCATACCTCTGGCCTGAACCCCAGTTCTTCTATGCATAAATATATAAACAAATCTTTAAAAAAAGAATCAAAAAAGAACTCATATGAGTGAACTTGAGTGTAAATATTTTTTAATCTAATAAAAGTGTAAAATGAGATGTTTTTATCATCTGTTGCCTCTTGGCATTTTCTGGACTCATAGTTCATCTGACCTGGATCACTATTATGTTGGAATTGCAACATACAAAACATAACCACTTTTCAAAGAAGGAAGATATAGTCCACAAAATAAATAAGGAAAACTTGCATTTTTCCAATTTGAGATCTTCATAAATCTATAGTCTAATACTAAAAAGACATAGAATTAGGGTATTCTGCTTTCTTTTTTCAAAATAATTCCTCATTAAAGTTCTCTTTCGCCTTGTGATTCACTTTAATATTATGTGGAACAAGGCGCCTGAGACTGGGCAGCAGGAGTTGTGGGAAGAAAAAATATTATGTGTAACAGTGCTATTTATATAGTTCCTTTCATTCCCATGACACATGTATTCTCAATACACAACCTATACAAAGGGATGGGATGCAATATGTCAGGTCTTCAATGAGTACAGCTGCATGGCAGGTTTTCAGGAAGAAAAGCAAAATTCTTTCCTATGAAAATAACGTAACTGTTCAAAAGTACTTAAAAGTTGATGAACTATTTTTCAGTGAGTAGCAGCAGTTCGCTTCACTACATAATGATCTAGAATTTAACATCTTAATAAGGGTGACTCCATATTGCCCCCAGGAAATCCTATGTTCAACAGCACACGCAGAGTTGATGATGGAATGGTGACAGTAGATGAGTGGATTAGATCTGTGACCGCCTCAGGCAAACTTGTCCACTCTGGTGAGCTTTACAAATCAGGTTCAGGTGTTTTACAAGAATCATATCAAACAGAATCTTCTACTTACCTTTTTCATTGGTTAGGACTTTGTAGTCGGTATGTCACTGTTCTCTCCACATTACTGAATATTGGCAGATTTATATTTTGTCAAGGCATTACTCATGATTGAAGAATACAGTTGTTTCCAAATAGACCTGGGTCTTTCATTAATCAGCAATAAAAAATTGGACTTCTGTTAATCTGTATCAGCCAAAATTTCCCAATTAATAAGATAGTAAAGATAAATTTTCCGCCATATAGAGTTGTTTAATTGCTCCTATAAAGCATCAGTTTGTCCCATAGCAGGGTCCAACAAATGTTAATTAATTTTTATTATAGCCATTATAATTACTAGTAGAATAGGTAGTTTATTAAGAAAAAAATATGCCTTAAAACTGAATTGAAATTTATGATATGCAAGTTAAAATCCAAAAGTTTTTTGAAATATAAGCTTTCTTGATCTTTGAAATATTAGGTTTTTCACAGACATATAATGATATTGGCATATTGTCCATTTGAAAGAGGTTCTCCAGCTAATATATTATACAAAGTAATGAATAAATAATTTCCAAGTAATACAAATTGTTTAAACACTCAAAATTAATTTATTTCTTTAAACCTTGTATTTATCCAATTCTTTTCCGCAAACATTCAACCCTGGGCTTTGTGGGGAGAAGCAAAAGAGGTGAGGGTAAAGACAAAGGCCAGAGTTTAATATGAGCTCTCATCTGAGGGGCTAATGAATTGTGGTAGCAGAATGTTCCACCAAAAATGCCCATGACTTATCCTTGGAAGCTGCAAATAAGCATGACAGATTTGCAGATTTACTTAAGACTGAAATCCTCACAACCATCTGTAGTGTTTAAATTACAAAAACAAAAAAATCAACATCCCCTTGAGTTGCACAGTAAATACATTTCTGAAAGTTACGTTAATGTCATAACTGGAAAAAATATAAAATATTTATTTTACTGGCAATCATTATAGAGGATTTTTCATGTAATGTCTTTCAAGAGGGGACACTGGAAGGTCAGAGAGCATGTATAATTCCTGATTATATATGAGTCCCTGTTTTGAACTACGCCTAACAAAATTATCCTCACCCAATTAAAGCCACTAAATAGCTCCATGATTGTGATAACTAAAATACCTCTTTCCTTTCTTTCAAAACATTTTTGGGAATAGTGGTTCTCATAGGTAAAAACTAAACTACAAATAATCAAAGAGATATGAAGAGAAAATAATTGGCCTTGACCTTCAATAGTTTTACAGTTTAAATAGTGAAATAAGCTCAACATAGCGATATCTATAATAAATAATACAAAATGAGTACTTTTAAATTTTTGAAAAATATAACTAAATAATATTGTCCTACAAATTATAAGTAAGAGTATTAAAGTTACAAGAGACAAGGAGGAGAAAATAACAACAACAAAACAAAAACAAAAACTAGCAGGCAACTAGAAATGAGAGACATTCAGCGAGGGAGGAGGAGAATAGAGGTTCAAAATGGGGGAGAAAATAGCACAGGGGACTATGGTGATGATTCACAGGTGAATTGGTGGTGGGTAACCCATGGGGAATACACAATAATGTAAACGATTTAAGTTTTATACATATATATATATAATATATATATATATATATATAATAGAGTGTTAAAGTTAATGATTGAAGATGAACTGTGTTAATGTTAAAAACTATCTTAAAATGTTCTAAAGTGTGCTCATTTAATTAAGCAATTGCAAGTTCATGTCTAGAGAGCCAAAACTGACCAAGCCTTAGAAATTTTCCATATTTTTAAAAAAAGATTTATTTTTATTTATTTTATGCCTACATGAACCAGGGTGTATGTCAGAGGTGCGGGTGATGAGAGGATTCAGCAGAGACAGATTGGGGAGCAGAGCAGGCAGATTTACTGAAATACACTGCTGAGGGGAGCAGTGGGCAATACAGGAGAGGTCTGCTGCACCATAAGTGGGTGAGCTTCCTGGCCAGGCATTGAACTCAGGCCATAGTGGTTACAAACTTTAGTTAGTGATCCACCTCACCCTTCTGTCTTCACATACTTAGTTCTTTATATGTTCATTTTGTGATCTCTGAAAGCATCTGAGTTGCTACTTTTGCAATTCCAGACCATGTGACACATTTATAATATCATTATTTTGTTATTTTTTTCTTTTAAAGTCTTTGTAAGATCATACTCAGTGAAATAAGCCAGAAAGAAAGAGAAAAATATCGAATGGTTTCACTTATAACAGGACTATAGGGAAACCAAATAGGAGAGAGACATGGGGGTGTGGGGGGAGGATAAGGCACAAAATGGAGTAGAAAAGGACACAAGGGACCACAGAGTTGGATCATGGGTGAATTGGTGGTAGGTTACCCAAGGGGAATACAAAATGTAAAAGATATAAATAACAATATATATAAAATAAATAAATAAAACAAATTAAATCATGAAGAAAAAATAAAGTCATTGTAAGAATTCAGCGAGCTCATGCACGTGAAGAACTTGCACAATGTCTGAACACAGAATGAGTGAGCGGAATTTGTGTAGTGTTAGTTTTTATAATTATTGTTTTAGCGTATACCCCCTGCTAGTCTTAAGAGTAGTGAACTCTTTATCAATCATCTATGGTTATTTGACAAATAAAAATTGGGGACTGTTTTTAGAGTAGGCATATATTGTTGTGGTAATCCTGTGTCATCTTTTACTTAGATAATTTTCATTTAATGATCTAAAATGTTCTTAGTAGCCTAATTTCAGATAGTTTCGTAATGTCTTCAAAAGCATCACATTTCCGTGAAATTCCTTTATGTGCCTAACTTTCCTACTTTCTTGGTACTTTTAGAAACACTGTTGGGAGAGTGACTTGGACTAGTGTATTTCACATTGTGGTATCATTATATCCTTTTAACACTGTACCTTTATTTAGCAAGCCTAATGATTACATTTTATAGGATTATCACTACACACTAGTCAATGAGAGTATATTAAATAGAACCATGTTATCTTTTTGCTTTTTTTGATAATGACTTTTTCCCAAATTTTTTAACCATCAAAAACTTTCTGATGATCTTTGCAGATGTCATATTTCTATAAATGTTAGTTCATCTTTGTTTGACCATCAGGGCACAGAGCAGGTTTTCTATGATCTGGGCAGACGTAAAGGAGTCCTGGAACCCTTGGTGGCTTTTTTAGGTTTTTAATTATATTTCTGCAGCATTTGTAGTGAGGCAACCAGGTACAGGGCAGGCCAGGGGACCTAGCAGACGCCCCAGCCCCCAGCAAATCTTCACTCTCTCTGGGCTCCCTGGTGTTCTCTCATGGTCTTTCTGCTGCCACGCTCTGTTTTCTGCTGTTGCTGTGCTTGCGAACTCCCTGATGCCACCCTTACATGCTCATTCTTTTCAGGCCCAGGTGTACCCACTCATGCATGCCCACACCCTACTTCAGGTGCCCACCATCAGGCATGCTTGTAGGACCGCAGGGGTCGATCATTAATTCAGGAGGGCAGAAAATCCTGATCATTCTTTCATTTACCTACAATCTTATATATGGAGTATTGTAGGGTAAATGAGAGTTATCAGGTTTTTCCGCCTTCCCATCAATGAAAGAGCCCTGCAGGCCTAAATGCATGTCTAATGGTGGGCACCTGGAGCAGGTATGGGCCTGTGTGAGTGGGCACACCTGAACCGGAGACTAGGCTTATGAGCAGAAGCAAAAGCAGAAGCAGTGGAAGCAGCAGAGAAGAGTGTGGAGCAGAGGACTGCCCAGGGTGTAGCAGCGAGACCCTTGAGACACCACCAGAGAGCCCCGATTGAGTAAAGAATCACCAGGGGGCTAGGAGGCCTGCCAGCCTCCAGATTCCCTAGCCCCCAGCACCCGGGCCCCGTTGTCTGCCCTATACCTGGTTGCCTCCCTGTAAGAGACCACCAAAAGTCTAAAAATCCACCGAGGGCTTCAGGACTCCCTCCTTTTAGCCCTGTCTCATAGAGAACCTGCTCCTGTGCTCCTGGAGTCTTCTTGCCCTTACAAGTATGTATAAAGAGGAGGATTTATTTGCTTAGTCATGTGATCATTTTTTGTTTTCCCCATAAGTCATGATACTTTGTCAGACAAGAAAAATTGTGCACTAATATCTGCTGGTCATCTTTCTCTTGGTTCCTCCCTCTTAGGTCAAAGCTTTCAATTCTAGAAAGTATCGGTGTGGATTTTTTAGGCATCAGCTGTTACAGATAGAATTTTTGTTATGATTCCATATTACCAGCAAACCTTTTGATTTTTATATTTCCCTTGCTATGATATATAATTGTTCATATAAACATCTGCATGTTACATATTGTGCCTAAGAAATGCTATCTTTTTGAATCTTGCAATCCAGTTTTGTCTTCTTATACTCAGTAGTGAGCTGGAGACTTTTAGAGCCCTGAAGGTTATACAGTGGGCTTTTCCTTCTTCCTGTCAAACTCCTCCACCAGGTTCTCTGCCTTATCTTAATAGGTTATTCGTTGGAATAGCACTTTCAGCTGTTAGCTTAAATAAACATGCTGACCCTAAATCTGTTCTGCCCTCAATGGAGCTATACTTGGACTGGATATTGGCTCACCCTTACTTTGGTCACTGAGGACTTCCTAGCTCACCACACAGATGTGCCCTACATCTGGCTGGCTGCTTTGTGGCTCAAAGAGTTCACAGAAAAAGCTGTTTGGGTCAAGTAAACAACAAAAGCAATTTTCTTTTTCTTTTTTTCTTTGCCATGTTTGGAAAGAGTCTTCAACCTGGAGTAGTGAAAATGGACTTGAATTGGGAGTCACAGGATCTGGGTTCTTGCTCACCAGTGGAGAGGTAAGATTCCTTGTAAAACATAAGTTTCATCTGTGATAACTGTGAGCATCTATAGCCATCTAATTTTTCTTCAATTATTGATTCATATGAGTGAATATTTCTCAACATGAACTGTTTTAAAGTTTGTGTAACAAAAGCTGAATCTTTTAAAACTTGGATAAAATCATTAGTTTCTGAAAATATTTATGTGTTGTAGAGTACAACTAGCTACAGTTCTGTTAAATTATAAACTGGCAGTTCCTTGTGGCTTGTGATAATGAGCTGGATTCCAAAGTTAAAAACTCCAAAGACATCACATAGCAAAACTAAGATAATGCTAAATGACAGTTTGATTAGTCTTTCTTATGCAGGGAAAAAGGAAAAGGTGTATTATTTTGGGCAGAAGTAATTAAGCCTCATTTAGTGTTCCTGTTCAAGGTCTGTGAAAGGGTATTAGTGGTATTAAAAGAACAAAAGAAAAAGAGTACTGGCTAAAGACTAATGCCACCTCCAATTTTGTGATTGTTGTAGACAGAGAAAACATACAGTTTGAGCAACAATTCCTGAAGAATATTCATGTATGTATTGAACTTAATGCTCTGCTGTAATACATCTCTGTAAGCCAAATCTCGTGGGAATTTTATAGCCACACTTTGAGACTGGGATAGTTTTAAGCCTGGTACAAGCCAAAACAACCATGTTCTATTCATTTTGAAAATCAGCTTACTTTCACTACTGATATATCCTGTGCCTCTGCCCACTGTGCTTTATTAACATATTTCTGTTTCCTTATTAGATGATAGATGCTGCAAGTTAATGGATTTTTTTAGGGAATTCTATATACTTTCTCTTTTCTCTTACGAGTATACATAGTGTTTGTTAAGATGCTTCATGGTTTTAAAAAGAAATACATAGCACAGTCACATTTGTCTGAAGTACTAAATAATGCAAATGTGTATTATTACGAGTAGCAATTTAATGCATATATTTAATCCATTAACATGAAATCCAGTAATTGTAACTTCCATGCAACCCAAATGATTATGTAGCTTTCTCTTTGTATGTGGTGTTAGTCTCCATTGCATATAATTAGGCTGAATCCACAATTTATTTTTCAAAATGGGAATCAAATCTTAAGACCATAAGGGGAAGAAATTGTCACTAACTCAGTGTGAGAGTGTGTGTGTGTGTGTGTGTGTGTGTGTGTGTGTTTGTGTTTATTTCCTCTTTAGCAAGAATACATTTTTGTTGTTATTCTTTTCTACTGCTGACCCTCATTTGGCAGTATACTATCTGGTCCATAGAACACCCTCAAATACTTATAAAAATAACCAGAAAATAAATGAACTGATAAAACAAATGAGGCTTCTGAGGTTAAGAAGGAGGGTAGTGATAAAGGAGCATAAAGGATGGTAGCAGGAAAATTTGAGTTCATACAGAAAGACACCTGTAAATTTCGAAGTTGTAGTCTTTAAAGTGTGTTGCACAGTTTAGCATAAACAAGGAAGGAATGCCTAGGGATTCTAGGAAAATTATATATATATTTATATATTAATTTTATTCTTTTTAAGTTCCATTTGTTTGTAAGATTTTATATACAATATAATAGATTGCCTTATAGGTAACTCAATAGAGACTCTGGAGGGAGGGTGTGAATAAGTAAACAAGGAGTTTTGAGACCACCTGCAAGTATCATTGGAGGGAAAAAAAGGCACTTTGAGACTTAGCTTTTTTCTGGTACTTCACTGCCTCAGTAACCTTTCTCACAATCCCTTTTGCAGATTTACATAAGTGAGGTGAACAGTTTTGTGTAACACTTATTTATATTCTGGATATTAGAAGGTTTGAGATGGCAGAAACTCTAGGACTTTTGTCTATAAACACTTACTACACCACCTGATCATCACCTGCAGTACCCGGAATCTGAGCCTGAAGGAGGGAAACGCAAAGGGCAGCTGTAGCTTAGAAATAGTCTAAGAAATAGTCTTGCTCTCATACTTTCTCTCAATACCTTCCCCATATATTACAGGAGGTAATAAGTGACTTTATAAACAAGCCAGTTGCCCTCATTATAGGGAAGAGTTAAAACTGCATATTCTTGAGCAGCATATTGGAATATGTGAGTTTTAATAAAAGTAAGAATGTCTTTCAGAGCACTTCGTATTTTAATGTCTCCTGATGTTGTATAGGACCTGACATAGTATGAAAAAGATGCTAATAAGGGAGCAGGAAGGAAAGGAAGGATCATTTATTAATTTTGCAATATCATGTCTCATCTTACTGATACTTCTGAGAATAATAGAAGGAGTCTGTGAAGACTGTTATACCTACTTATCAATTTTAGGCACATCAATCTTAATCTCTCTGAGCCTTAGATTGGCTTTAATCTCTCTGAGCTTTAGTGGGGATAATAACAGGACATATCTGATAAGATTATTTTTTTCTTTTTTTTTTAATTATCTTACATCATTGTTCATTTTTGTACAGGAATTGGTTTCTTCCCTCAGGTGTAGTCTCCATAGTTCTAGCCTCACCATATCATCTATGAACCATCCCCTGTGCTCTTCTTTATCTTGTTTTGGCCCCTACTCCTCCTCCTCTCTGTTTGCTTCAGATCTGTGATCAGCTTGCTGGTTTTGTCTTTTTCTTGACCTATTGTTCTATTTCTCTATACTGTACATATTAAGTGAAACTATCCAATATTTATCTTTGCTTTTGACTTTTTTTTTTTGGTTAGCATAATGCTTTCCAGCTCCATCTAAGTTGCTAAAAATGGCATGTTTGTCTTTTTTTTTTTTGATCACTGAGTAATATTCCATTGTGTAGATATACCACAATGTTTGATCCATTCTTCTATTTGGGTCCATTCATTTGAGTTGTTTCCATATCTTAGCTACTGTAAATCGTGCTGCAATAAACAAAGGGATTCAGGTTTTCTTTGAATTAGTGTTTTTGTGTTCTTTAGGTAGATTCCTAGGAGTGGAATCACTGCATCATATGGTAGATCCGCTTTTAGTGTTCTGAGGAACCTCTACACAGCTTTCCATAGTGGCTGAATCAGTTTACATCCCACCAGCAATATAAGAGGCTTTCTTTTTCTCCATGTCCTTTCCACTTTTTTGTTTCCAGTATTTTTAATTTATATATATATATATATATATATATATATATATATATATATATTTTACATCATTGTTCATTTTTGTATAATGTATGCTTGTATGATTTCTCCTTTTAGGTGTACTTCCCATAAAATTCCTACCACCAGTTCACCCATGAACCATCACCCTATGTGTGTCATTCTCACAGGTGTGAGGTTGTATGTCATTGTAGCTTTGATTTGCAATGTTGAACATTTTTTTTATATGCTTGTTGGCCATTTTCAATTTTTCTTTGAAGAAGTTTTTTTTTTTTTTAAGTTCTTCTGATCATTTTTGACTGGATTGTTTGTTTAGTTTTTGGTGAGTTGTGTAAGCTCTTTGTAGATCTTTTATATCAACCCTTTATCAGTTGTGTATTGTGCAAATATTTTCTCCCATTCAGTACAGTGTCTCTTCATTTTGGTTATTGTCACTTTTGCTGCACAGAAGCTTTTTAGTTTAATGGAGTCCCAGCTGTTTATCTTCTCCTTTGTTTTCCTTGCTTCTGGAGAAGAGTCATCACAGATGTTTCTGACGTCTATGCCATTGGGTGTTTTTCCTATGTTCTCTTCTACATATTTTATGGTGTCAGGTCTTACATTCAACTCTTTTATCTATTTTGATTTTTTTTTTTGTATGGTGGGAGATTGTAGTCTAGTTTCACCTTTTTGCCTCCTGCAGTCCTGTTTTCACAATACCATTTTTTGAAGAGGATTTCCAGGTTCCAGTGTATATTCTTTGCTCCTTTGTCATAGATTAGTTGACCATCTAAGTGTGCTTTTATTTCTGGGCTTTCAATTCAGTTCCATTGGTTTGTCTGCTTTTGTTCCAATATCAAGGTGTTTTTATTATAATTTCTTTGTAGTGTTGTTTTAAGTCTGGGAATGTAATAACTCCATTCTCCCCCTTTTAGTCAGGATGGCTTTCACTACTCTGGGTTTTTTTGTGAATCCATATGCATTTCAACAAAAAATTTTTCCATTTCTTTGAAGAATGCCATTGAGATTTTATTGCAATTGTGTAGAATATTTAAATTGCTTTTGGTAGGATGACCATTTGATAATGTTCTTCTGATACATGAGCAGGGAGTATCTTTCCATTTCTTTATGTCATCTTATATTTCTTTTTTTTTTTTTTTTACCAGTAGGTTTCTTTTTTTATTATTGCTGTTATTTATATCTGTTAAATTTTGTATTCCCCTTGGGGAACCCACCACCAATTCACCCATGATCCATCTCAATGGTCCCTTGTGTTCTTTTCTACTCCATTTTGTGCCCTTACCCTCCCTCCCCCCCACCCACCCCTCACCCACTGAGTGTCTCTTGCTTATTTGGTGTCCTTATAGTCCTGTTATAAGTGAAACCATTCGATATTTT
>PVIJ01018279.1:0-26785 GCA_004024925.1 Scalopus aquaticus | reverse complement strand
GGAACATTCACACACAGCTTAGATTTCATTTGCAATTATCTCTTTACAAAGAGCTAAAGAAACAAGGACAAGAGATTGTACCCAGAAAAATGATCCATTTGACTCACCATAAACAATACCCCCCCATTTCTCCTCTTCTGTCCTTTGTAATTGACATCATGCATGTGAAAATCAGGTCTTTGTTTCTTCCAGGTTAATCTGCTCTGACTGTAGCTTCCTGGTGGACTGTTGTCTCTTTGTTGCTTTGCATTGCTGACTAGAACTTTTGTGGATGGTGTAGGAGAGCAAAAATCTGCCACCCCAAAATATGTCTTTTTGGCAAAAGGTGGTTTTCATGAGGGCGCCTCTGAAAGATCACTCCGTTGTGACATTTCCGGGTGTAAAGCAGAAGCTCTGTCCTTTGAGGTGTCTTCCTCACTGCCAGAAGGCTTACCCTCCTCTGTTTTCAGCAGAAAAGGCAGAACTTACATGTGCACACCTTTGTTTGTTGTGCCTTCCTTGGCAAACTCCTTAAGCAGCTGTGCCCTTTTCTCACCCCAACTTCTCTCACCCGACCTCTCTTTGCTGAGCTATTGAAGATCTCATCTGAAGGTAAGTGGGTGCGTTCCTCAGTCATACTGGGTCTCTCCTTTGTATCCAGAAGTTCTACATGTTATTAAATTTCATTTTGGCTTTTTCTCCTATCAATCTGTCTGATGCTGGTTTGATTATTCGCCAGCCTAGAAGAACCCAGAGGAGTATGGGATGATTTCTTTTGTGACAATAGGTTCCTGTTCTTTCACAATGCCCCGTCTGGTATGGGACAATCTTGAGCAACAGTTGCTTGGGGCTCTGTACCGTACAGGAACGAGCAAGGTAAGAAGCAGAGTTCAGTGAGCAGACTGCTCACCCCGAGTTACCTGGATCCCACAAGTCAGAGCAGATGCAAGTTTGAATGCGATTCTCTGGTGACACCTCTACACTGAGAGGGCAGACACACCCTTCTGAAATGCAAATAAGTTGGCTTCAGTGACATTAGTCACCCATGCCCCTGGGGTCCTTTCACATAGATCGGACCATGAACCCCACTCTCTGGAAGCCCTGTCAGCCCAGCCACCCCCCTTTCTACCCTTTAGCGCCACACACTCCAAAACCCTGGCCACTGTCTCTCCTTTGCTTTTGATGTCACTGTCCTTGAGGATGGTCTTGATAGCGCTTTAGCACATTGAAAACCTAAGTTGATGTTCAATTATTCAGAGACATTTTTAAGTCCTCTAATTAACTGTAGACTAAATGTTATCATCCACTCAAGAAACATTATTGCATTCCTCCTAAGTGCTCCACCATGCTCCATTCTGGAATTAGAAACCTACATTTGCAAAGTGCTTTGCACATTTTCAAAAAACCTTTCATGGCTCAGCCCGGAATACCAAGAGTTGCTCAATAAGTAAATTGTGTAATGTAAAGACTGCTTTTCTTCTTTCATCATTTAAGTCTAGTGATCATTGTTCGATATTTTATAAGGAAGCTTAAAAGCTGAACAAAACAGCCTCAACCAGATTCCCATTGTAAATAGACTTGAAATTGAAACAACAATCTAACTTAACAGTGACTGTGAACTAGAGGCAATCATCAAATCAGCGATGCTGCCATAATTGAGGTGAGGCAAGACAAAGGCCGGCTTTCCATCAGAACAAAAAACTGCTGGATTTTATGCAAAAGATTTTTTTTTTTTTTTTTTTTGCAAATGGCAGTCTTATGTAAGATCTTATCCTATTGAACATAGATTTTCAGGAGCAAAATTTGTCTCCTGTTTTCTAAGCACCGAGATTAGTACCACAAATGTCAATTTAGAAAAGACATTGTACTGGATTTTGAAATTTCTGTCTCTATTGTTAATTGAGTTTGCAATACCAAATGCCATAGATTCACTGAAAAATTACAGGATGTGTTAAGATCCCGCGATATCACTTCAATTGAGGAATGAGGAAGAACACGACTGGCAGTCTTAAAAGTGTCTTGAAAGAAAATTCAGGAGCAGGATACATACTAGATTGTGGGATCTGCTCAAGTCATTTTAAGACCTGATCTTTCAAGGCAGGAAACAGATTGTCTGTGGACCAAATTTCTGATATAATAATTTAAGACTGGGGACACAAGCCCAAGGAGACAATGTTGATTGGTAAAATGGAAAGAGAGCTGTTTGCCCAGGTGAATTGTCTCCTACAAATTCATCTGTGGGAATTTCCTGACGCAAACACTGAAGATATTTACTAGTTTATGGTGTAATCTTTGCCATGCAAAGGTTTCCTGGAGCAAACATTGAAGTCACATTCACTTGGCTGAAATCACATTCTCCAGTCATCGCTTTATACTGACACAGATGATCTCAGTTCAGATGTCATTTGGTTTTCAAAGATACAGCTGTTAGAGTAATAGGCATTCTTTTGTGCAACATACTTATACCTTAAAAATCGTTGTTAAATCCCTGCTACATGAAAATCATTGTAGTGTGTAATTTAGGGAATACCAAAATGAATAAAAGGCCCTGATATTGAGTAGTTTAGACTATAAGAAATACAAAATTAGATAAATTAGGTTAAATGCAGAGGCAAGTTTAGTGCCATTAAAGAAGAAAAACAGATGAATTCATAAAGAGGAAACGATTCCAAAGACAAAAATTATTATCATCTGAGAGATTTGGAGATAGTCTTACAGAAGAGAGGATAGCCTTTGAAGGCAGTAAGATCATTCAAGTTCGTGGATGAGATGAAACAAAGGAAATGGATATTTGTCAAAAACAGACAAAATTTACCTAATGCAAAAAAAAAAAAATGGGTGGAAAATAACGCCACAGACAAATGTAAGAATTTTGTAGTACAGTAATTTTAAAGGTAGCCTAAATTATCTTTTACATTTTTTTATTTGATAGCAAATAAAAAACAAGTGATGGCTTAATACAACATGATTTTATACAAATCTGTGGCCCAAGAAGATTAATCTGGAAACTGGTTGAAAGATGAAGCTCTCTGCTGTTTCTAAAAATACTGCATATTAGATAATTGGCCAATTTTTCTACGGCAAAACTCCTAAACGTATAAAGTAAAATGTAACAAACTTTCTCTCACATCCCTAACTTGCAAGAAAATAAGGGAAATCTACAGGAGCCAAAAATCGATGAAGTTCAGTCAGCACCCACTTACCCCGTAAGGGCCTGATTCACCAGGTCAGGCAGCAGCCAGGCTGAAGTCTTACAACTCTTGGAAGTTGGTAACTTATACACACATGTATACAAAACCTGGCAAACTGAAGGCCATTCCGTTCATGAATGAGTGGAAGACATCCATCTACCAGTAGACAGAGACTATAAAAACCAGAACTGAAAACCCAGAAAACATCACCATGCCCTTATACATAAAGCCTTATCATTTAATTAAACTCAGTTGCACACTAGGAATTCTTCAGGTGACATGTATATAGGTGATCACAAGGTGATTATTCTTCCTGTTTGCCTGCCTGCATTTTTAATTGCAGAAAAAAATTAAATATATAAAAAGTAGAGGCTAGTATAATAATCCCTATTAAACCACTACATTTCAACAATAATCAAATGCTTGATCTTCTAAGAAACTCATTTTCTCCAACCCCAGCTTATTTTGAGACAAATCTTTAATTTACTCAGTAAACGTTTTAGTATGTATCTCTAAAAAGTTCAGGCTTTTTCATGGCTGAATAATATTCATTTGTATATATTCATCCATTAATGGCACTTAGGTTGTTTTTCTATCTTGGCTATGGTGAAAATACGGGAATGCATACATCACTTCTAAATTCTGTTTTCATTTTCTTTTATATGTACTCAAAAGTGGAATTGTTTGATTATATGGGAGATCTATTTTTGATGCCTTTAGGAAATTCCAGGCTGTTTTCCACAGTGATTGGACCTATTTACACCCCCAACAACAGTATAAAAAGGATTGCTTTCACCACATCCTTGCCAACACTTGTTTATTCTCTCTTATTTTCTTGATGATAACCATTCAAACAGATAGTCTGGTTGAGGTTTTGATTTGCATGTCCCTGATGATCAGTGATGCTGAGCATCTTTTCCTGTCATTTGTAACAACCTGGATGGACCTTGAGCATGTTATGTTAAGTGAGATGTCAGAGAAAGACAGATGTTGTATGATATCACTTATGTGTGGGATCTAAAAGAAGTCAGACATAAAACAAAACAGAACTGTTGGTTGGTTACCAGAAGATGGAAAATAGGGGGAGAAGACTGACATTAACAAATAGACAATAGGGGCCTCCCTGGTGGCGCAGCTGTTAAGCGCTGCACTGTGGAGCTGTCCGCGGTGGCGACACGAGTTCGATGCCCGGCCGGGGAGATTCCCACATGGCACAGCAGACCTCTCCTGCCTCACCCACTGCTCCCCCCAGCAGTGTATTTTGGTCCATCTGCCTGTTCTGCTCCCCACTCTGTCTCTGGTGAACCCTCTCGCCGCCCCACGCCTCTGGCCTGTATCCCAACTTGTATGCATAAATAAATAAATCTTTAAAAAAAAACAAACACAAGTAGACAGTAAGCCAAAAATGATATTACACTATACTTACATGACATCATAAATGTTGCTACAATGGCAATATAAATGTATGAAAGGAATCGGATGTATCCCTTACCTTTGCACAATGTTATATGCAAAATTTAACCAATAGAAATTGAGAGGTTAGGATTTTTAAAATGTGTGCACTGGGGCCTCCCTGGTGGCACAGTTGTGAAGCACTGCGCTGTGAAGCTGTTGGCAGCAGCAACGCGAATTCGACTCCCGGTTGGGAGCTTCCCACATGGCCTTGCAGACCTCTCCTGCCTCGCCCGCTGCTCCCCTCAGCAGTGTGTTTCTGTCAGTCTGCCTGTTCTGCTCCCCACTCTGTCTCTGGTGAACCCTCTCACCGCCTAACGCCTCTGGCCTGTACCCCAGCTTATATGCATAAATAAATAAATCTTTAAAAAAATAAAATGTATGCACCATTACAACACACGCACACAAATTAGTAACTACTGAGTGTAAAATGTTCCTTGTTGAGATGATGATTTAATGTTCAAAAGGGTGTTCTGGAGAGAAATGAGGTTATATTTATCTGACTAGAGCAGGGGGATGCAGGCAGTCTTGGGGGAGGCCGGGCCCCAGGCAGAGGGTGCTGGAAGTCCCCAGCTCCTCTCCACTCATGGCCTCCCTGGCTGTAGTGGAAAACTCAGGGAGCAGATTCTCAATGGAGCTGAGCAGACAGACAGGTCAAAGGAGGAAGGAGGAGTCCTAGAGCCCTCGGTGACTTTTTAACACTTTGTGTGCCGGTGCCCTTTAAATTTACCAGCGCTTGGGGCCGGCCATTTTCTGTGCCACCGCATGAATGGTATAAGCATTCAATAAAGCACACAACTCCTGAACTACTGGATATTAAAAAAACTGTAATAGCTCTCATAAAACACCTTACACTTTCACCAAAACAATGTGGAAAGCTTCTAGACTCAGTACAATCAAAGAAATAGCTCCTAATAGTTCCAAATAAATCCACCGTGGCATGAAAAACCGGAGACTAGATGAACACGTATTTATACGTGAGCGGCCACCTGATACTGGTGACAAAAACACGTACTAATATGTGAGCTGACCACAAAGTGTTAAGACTGTAGTGGTTTCTTGCAGAGAGGCACCCAGGTACAGGGCAGGCAACGGGGCAGGGGGCAGGGAGGCTGGCAGGCCTCCTAGCCTCCAGCGAAACTTCACTCTTTCTGGGCTCTCTGATGCCATCTTGTGGTCTCTCTGCTGCACCCCAAATGGTTCTCTGCTCCATGCTCTGTTCTCTCCTTTCTCTGCTTCTGCCGCTTCTGTATATAAGTCCAGTCTCTGGCTCAGGTGTGCCCACTCACGCAGGCCCACACTCCAATCCAGGTGCCTGCCATCTGGCATGCGTGTAGGCCTGCAGGCGTCCATGATTGAGGGAAGGGCAGAAAATCCTGACAACTCTTGTTTAACCTCCATTAGCGCATCCTTCAACAGCCTCTTGTTTATGAAACCTGGACTGAGCCAGGCATCCTGTTAAAGGCTAATCAAAACTGCACTTCAGAATTGTACATCTCCCGCCATGAGCCCTGCTCTGATCTGGTTCTTCTGTCACATGACCCATCTCCCTGAGTCTAGAGGGAGCGAGCAACAGATGAAGAGAGTGTCCTGAAAGTCTCCTGCTCAGTGGCTACGTCTCTCACTTTATGCTCAGCAAGTCTGATGATCGCACTGACAGATGTGAAGGTCAGTGTGAAAATGATTATTTTACAAATGAGGACACGAGGGTGAGAGTTCAAGGATGAGCCAGTGTCCGGAGCCAGGTTACTAGCTGTCACTTACATTTCCTCTCGCTGGGTGGTCTTCAGGGTCCTGTCACCGTCTCACAGAATCAAAGAACTCAGGACTCTGGAAGTCTCGCTTCCTCCTTTTAAGTGATGAGAATTTGAGCCAGTGAAGCCAGGAGCATGCCTGAGCGCACCAACTAGCCAGCACCTTCAAAATGAGGCTGCCCCTCCGGGTGGGGTCCTGGCATCAGTTTCACATCTGCACAGAGGGTGGCTCTGCCGGCAGCTTCTCCTCTAGCCTGCTCTCCCGTGGCCCACTCAGCCATTGTCAGCGTCTTCCAGCTCCTGGAAAAAGCCAACGGGCTTTGGCTGGTGGAAAACACCTGAGTCTGTTGACCTCACTCTGCCATGAAGACTTCACACCTGCAAGGCCTCTGAAAGGGGGGCACAGCACCCCAGAGCCCCTGACCAGGCTTTCAGTGGCTTGACCTTTGTAAAGTGGAGCTTCACGTTCTCTTTGCTGGGCACTGGGAAGAAGGATCCATCTGAAGGCTGGAGACTCCGCTGACCTCCACAGCAGTGGGGTTTTGAAATCTCTAAATCTGAGCAATAGGGACGGAGCACTGAGGCTCCATGAGTCTTTTGATGTGTTGAAAGGACACTAGACACTGTTCTCTGGTCACACTCCCCAGCGGCTCCTGAAACCAGAGTTACCAGCTCATCAGATCCTCTCCCCACACACCTGGGTAATGATGGGCCTTTACCGGTGGGGGTCGTCTTACTGCTGATTTCCTCTCTCCTGCCCTAACCTGGACACCGCAACTCAGAACCGGGGGCTCCCCCCGCAGACCCCTCCCGGGTGAAGAGGCAGCCTCCTGACAGAAAACACCCCATCATTTTCAAATGACTGGCAGATTCCTTTTTCGGAGTGTGGGGTGGGAGGTAAGGATTCCTAGCAAAGTGATTGACAGTTTCCCAGAGACAGCAGATATCCAGACCCATGATTAGAGCTCTGCTAAAGTGCGCCCACATATTTGCTACTGTCAGAAAGGAGACAGCCACACAACTGCAAAAAGTGTTAGGGGTCTTTTGTTACTTGTTAGATTATTGTTTTCAAGGGAAAAAAAATAACCTTTTGGGAGGTGCACAGCTGTTCAAAGCTCTGAAATCACTGTTGGCTTCTCTACAGGTTTAAATAAATAATTAACACGAGGCACCTGACTGTAATTGAATGAGCCAATTATCTGATTAGTGAGCAGTGGGTAGGAAGTCAGGGGTGTAGGCACTGGTCATAAAATCCATTCCAGGAGGCTCTGTTGTTGTAGTGAAAATATGACGTAACACAATTATGGAGAGGAAATGCTTCTGCAAGGGGTGTGCCCTGCATACACCCCTCCACATGCACACTCATTCCCTTACCCAGGAAGCATTTTACAATATCCTATGTGGGTTGATGTCACCAGCCTGGGCTCTGAGCTCTGACCACCTGCCCTTGATCCCTGGCGCTACCACTGAGCATGCCCAGTCTGCCAGCTAAATGGGAAATTTACTTGGGAGACCACGAGCGCTCTGATCGAATGGAGTATAGTGAGGATTCTACTTGTGTACTCGTTTCCTAAGTTGTAGGTTGTAAAATGCTGCAAACTAGCTGGTTTAACACAACTGAAATTTATTCTGTTCTTGTTCTGGAGGCAAGAAGTCTGAAGCCAAGGGGTTGGCAGGGACCTGCTCCCGCCATAGCTTCTAGAGTTTTCCTTGCCTCTTCCATCTTCAGTGGTCAGAGACAGTGTTAGCTTGGATGCATCACCCCCATCTTTGCCTCCGTTGTGTCTCCCTTTATGTGTGTGTCTTCATAGGGCGGTCTTCATGTCTGTCTTCTTTTTTTAATATCTTTTTTTTTAAGATTTATTTATGCACACAAGCTGGGGTACAGGCCAGAGGCGTGGGGCGGTGAGAGGATTCACCAGAGACAGAGTGGGAAGCAGAACAGGCAGATGGACGGAAATACACTGCTGAGGGGAGCAGCGGGCGAGGCAGGAGAGGTCTGCCGCGCCATGCGGGAATCTCCCCGGCCGGGCGTCCGGGCGTCAAACTCCCGTCCCCGCTACAGACAGCTCCACAGCGCAGCGCTTAACCACTGCGCCATCAGGGATGCCCCATGTCTGTCTTCTTATAAAGACACTAATCATCTTGGATACAGTGCCCACCCCACTCCAGTATGACCTTATCTTAACTAACTTCAGCTATCACAATTCTGTCTCCAAATAAAGTTACATTTGAGGTACTAGAGAATAGAGGTTTGGGTGGACACACCCCAAACAGTAGTAACTGTTCAACCCATAACAGCTGTAACTCACC
Organism: Scalopus aquaticus; assembly: GCA_004024925.1. Lineage (NCBI taxonomy): Eukaryota > Metazoa > Chordata > Mammalia > Eulipotyphla > Talpidae > Scalopus > Scalopus aquaticus. Next base: position 18,096 of record PVIJ01018279.1, on the reverse strand, counting down.
AGTATATGTACCCGGTAACTGGGGTCATTAGCACAGGAAGCCATCAGTAACTAGCAACCCAGCCACTATTGCTGTTCCTTGGACTTTATGATTAGGAAGTAGAGATGCAGAGTTTATGTTCCAGCCCTTGGCCGCTAGAAGTGTACATTGTAGCACACAGAGCTTGGCTTAATCTCTTTATTTCACAAAGAAGAGGAAAAACCCTATAACACAAGTCCATTATTGGCTTTCGTATTCATTATCAAGCATTTTGAAAACTTAACTTTGTGCTTTTGAACTCCAAGGCAACATATTCTGACTTCCCTTCTTTTTGGGTTCCCAACTCTGTTGGAGATGTTTGACCCTTGACACACCCTTTCTATAAATGGCTCTGGGTCCTATTCTGACAGATTCCATCAATTCCATCTATTCAATTTCCAATAGAAATTCCAATTTCTATCATTCTGGTTTAACTTGTGCTATGCATGGGAATATGTTTTGTATATTTGCATTTTTTAAGTTAGATTTAATGATCTAACTTGTTTACTATTCCAATTCAAAATTTTCTCAAATGCACTTTAACAACTATGTGGGACTACATTTTTAATCTCAACAAAATTATGCTTTTAACAGTATTTGTTTCCTGATGATATCTATGAAAAACAAATGCCATTTGAAAACAATTGTTAATTGCATTTACTACACAAAACCTTATAGAGGAATTATAAGGTTGTTCTTACCAAAAAACAGGTATAAAACTGGAAAGCCCAAGTTTGTTTTTCCTGGCATTCTTATATTGTAGGATAAACGTTATCTAAAGAACTGTGACTTCTATTACAAAATAAAGCATTTTCTTGGAGATGTATCCTTGAATTTTACCTTTTAGCTCACAGGATACAGTATTTCTACTTGAAATTTCTTAAGATGAAAATTTAAATTGAGGCATCTGGAAAGACTGTTCTAAAGTCAAAATCAAAATAATGTGGCTGAATTATTGCAGAAATAGAGAGTCTCTTGATTCCCTGTACGGCAATTTAAAAGCTATGTTATTTTGTGGTTATCTAAGCACTTGCTTCTACCTTGGTTTTCTATTTTCCTATTTCTTAAAAAAAAATGCTAGAAAGGAGGCATGTGCTTGGAAAATTATTCTTCCTCTAAGAACCTATCAAGTGTTCTTTTGTATTATCGAGACAACTCTGGAAATATACCTTCTCCACAAAATTGTCCTTAATTAAATTCAATTCAATGAATATTACTGACCACTTGCCATTTTCCAGGTAGCATGCTGGGACTGCAAACAAGGAAGATATAATGTATGTCATAGTCTATCCAGGTTGAGGGGGAAAAAAATAATAGTAACAGCTTAGCTGCTTAATTCCCCTATTACAATGTGTTGAGTCTCCAGCTGCTGCCCATCTCCATGCCTTCAAGCTCTTATTTAACATCTTTTAAGTGTTCATCACCAGAGATACCAATAAATAAATGATATTCCCACAGTTATTGAAGGTGAATTACTCCTATTCATGAAAGATGAACAATGAAATGAAAAACACTTTTTAAGGTCCGTGCTAGCTGCACATACCGAAAATACAGGAGGATTCCAGAGACAGGAAGGACGGGTGAGGACTAAGGCAGTTAAAACGGCAGCGCTTGAAGGTCAATTCTAATTGAGGTCAATTCTAATTCTAATTGATTCTAATTGAGGTGTGACAAAAAGTAGGAATTGAAAAAGTATTGGGGCAGGAGGAGTGTAGTGAGAGAAACAGGTCTGTGAGAACGTGTGGTATGAGATTATCCTCCATAATCTCAGGGTAGGTTGGAGAATCCAGATGGAGAATCCAGGCTCAGGCTGGAAGTTCAGAGACAGGATTCAAGACTGGCAGAAGAAGAGGTTTGAACCCCTTCTGGCAGAAAATGTCGAAGAGCCATTGAACCAAGGAATGAAAAGATGACCTGGTGATTTCAGTGTACCTGTCATCTCTTTAACACCAGTGAGAGTGAATACACTGACATCCATCTGTTCAGTATTCATCGAGCATGTTATATCCACTTACATATCACCGGTATAAATGATGTACTTCCGAAAATATATGTCCGATGGAGCCTAGTTCAAATCCTGCCTCCACTCATTCCCAGCTGAGTGATATTTTTTAACTTCTATGACGTTGCAAATTTCACTTTCCTCTTCTGTTCAGTTGGGACCATAGTGCAACAGCACAGAGCTGTTGGCAGATTAAACACCACCATAGAAGCAGCTAGCACATGGCATGCTATGGAGTTCGTTCTCCATAAGTTATTGCCTTGTATGTAATGTGGTTACTGGGACCACATTTCTGTATCAGCTCACAGGGCCTGGACCGAGTGCAGCACCCCCAGATGGTGGAACCCACACACTGGATGGTAGATTGCTACAAATACCTCTTTGAAGGAACAAATGTATAACATGACTTGCAAAGGAAGGAAAGCATTGCCATCATATACCATCTCAACCTTCGGAATATAGAAACTTTCAGTGCTTAGTATCTTTTGGCTATTATTTTTTCAAAGTATATAATGTGATGTTTTGTTTTTTTTTCTTTCCTTTTTTTGGGCGAGGCAGGAGAGGTCTGCCACACCATGTGGGATTCTCCCCGGCCGGGTGTCGAACTCGCGTCGCCGCTGCCGACAGCTCCACAGTGCAGTGCTTAACCACTGCGCCACCGGGGAGGCCCTATAATGTGATGTTTTTAAAGTGCTGTTGTGGGAGTTAAATTGATTTAACATCCACATCTTCACGGTAGACTCCTGGGAGAGAGAGTGGGGCTGTGGTTGCTGTCAGTCTGATAAGTAGCAGTAAGAGCTGGGTGATGCTAGAGGGCTTGAGAAAAGAGACCAACACGAAGAAAAAAAAAAGGAGATCCACAATCTGACATGGAAACTCCATAAAACATCAGAGGAGAAGACGACAATGATGGCACAGAAATGAGGAAAACCACCCACAATTGAGTAGTAAAAAAATGGCTTCTCCTGTCTTGCCTGCTGCTCCCCTCAGCAGTATAAGTGTATTTCAGTCTGCCTGTTCTGCTCCCCACTCTGTCTCTGGCGAATCCTCTCACCGCCCCCCCGCCACACACACACACCTCTGGCCTATACCCCAGCTCTTGTATGCATACATAAATCTTAAAAAAAGAAGTGGCTTCATTAACAGACATTTAGTTTTTTGTCTGCTTGTTTTAATCAGAAGCCTAAATGTGTATCACTGAGACCCAAATAGAAGAGGACTTGATTTGAAGGACTGAAAAGTATGAAAAATGTGAAATTGCAAGAAGAATAGCCTAGAGAAACAGGCCCGTGAACAAAACAGAAAGAGAATAATTGGAAACTATATAGATATTTCAAGTCATGCTGCATTCACTCAGTAGCACCACACGTGGCTAATTACCCTGAATTTCCTGCCACTTTTGCTGCTGCTTCATTGAACACTTGCACAGATGCAAGTGGACCGAGTGGGAGAGAGGATTCTAGGCAATCAGTCAGTAGTATTTATTGAGCAATTACTAAGTTCTGGCTATCTGACATACTGCTTCATCTGCAGAGGAACATGAGTCGAATTACATTCCTCAGCCCAGAAAGCTAAGCTGAAAAGTCCTAACTCTTGGAACCTGTGAATGTGATTTTGTGAAAGATCCCCAAAAATGTGGTTTTGGGGACCCTCTAGGAGAAAGAATTCTCCAGAGTACTGCCCAAACCAGGTGAGGCTTAATTAAGGACTTGTACACCCAAGAGGCAGGACTAGAGGAGAAAATTCCCTCCTTGGCTCCATGAAGGAAGCTGAGAAGGGCTTTAAGAGTGAGCCTAAGGGGGGTGGGGAGGACAGAGGGGAGCAGCATCATAGCGTATTCTGAGTTGGGCTACACAGGGGCATGCGCAGACGGGGCCATGTTCCTAACAGTACTTGGGGACCCTCGACCCTTCCTCCTCCAGGAAATAGAGAAGCATCACTAGTTAGGACTGAGCCATCTTTCTGGAGGCGCAGTGCCTTTGATCAATCTGGTGTGCTAAGGTGTTTAAACAGGATGTTAGACAGAACCTGCCAACCTAGGCTTTAGTCCATCCATTCATACAGGACCTTGGCACTCTTACCCCACAAACTCGCCTCTACCTAGTTGATCTTATTTAGAAATAAGGTCTTCACCTCTCCAGTGGCGCAAGGGGTTAAGTATCAGCACTATGAAGCTATCCACAGCCACTGCAGTACAAATTCAATCCCCAGCCAGGGAGATTCCCACATGGCGCGGCAGACCTCTCCTACCTTGCCCGCTGCTCCCCTCATCAGTGTATTTCGGTAGATCTGCCTGTTCTGCTCTCCACTCTGTCTCTGGTGAAACCTTTCACCGCCCCCCCCACCCCCACACAGCTAACCCACACATCTGGCCTACACCCCAGCTCTTACATGCATAAATAAATAAATCTTTTTTATTTTTTTTTAAAGATTTATTTATGCACACAAGCTGGGGTACAGACCAGAGGCGTGGGGGGTGAGAGTGTTCACCAGAGACAGAGTGGGGAGCAGAACAAGCAGATCATCGGCAACACACTGCTGAGGGGAGCAGCGGGTGAGGCAGGAGAGGTCTGCTGTGCCATGTGAAAATCTCCCCAGCCGGACTTCGAACTTGCCGACAGTGTCACAGCGCAGCGCCCAACTGCTGTGCCACTAGGGGAGGCCCTAAATAAATCTTTTTTAAAAAAAGAAAGAAAGCAGGCCTGTGTTGGTGTATTTCACTTCAGATAAAGTCATACAGAGTAGGATGAGCCAGAATCTGACCATAGAGGTGTTCTTCTAAGGAGAAAGATTTGGAGACGAATCCACACAGAGGGTAATCCTGCGAAGGCAGAGGCAGAGACTGGAGTGAAGACGACTAAAGCAAGGAACTCCAAGGATGGGGCCAGGAACCCCAGAAGCTGGAAGAAGGAACAAGGACTGATTCATCCCCGGAGCCTTTGAGGAGAGCACGGCCCCATTGACTTCTTGATTTCAGGTTTCAGGCTTCCAGAACTGTGGGAGAACAAGTAGCTATGGATTTAAGTCACCCTATGATGGTGCTTTCTTCCCTCAGCCCTGGGGCCCTAAAATGACTCTGCTCTAGTAGAATTTGAGTTTTGTGATGGGGAGAGCAGATAACAAGCGTGCAAACCGTGACCACAGTGCACACCTTATTCCTGGTGGTGACAGGTTAAAATGAGTAGAGAAGAGCAGTGGCACAGAGTGTACTTGGCCTGCTTCCGTGGATTGTTCTGGAATGGCTTTTCTGAAGAGTCAGACATGCAAAGGCCAGAAGGAAGAACTTTGCAAAACAAAGAACAAGCTCAAAGACCAGGAGATGTTGAAAATGGGAAAACAGTTTGAATGGGGTGGGGAGGGAAGACCCTACTGCATGGCCTGGAGAAGCAGCAGGCAGTAAAGGAGCGGGGAGAAGGCAGAGACGCTTTTCCTTCTGTAGAAGAAAATAACCGGAAGGCGTGAACCCAGAGGCCTCATTTTAAAAATAAATTCGGGGAAAGCTTTAGAGCGGGGAATAATCAGTGGGAATTAGAAGGTCTATTCCGGAGTCATTGATTTCATAGCTGGGACTTGAGATGATAACTGTTCTGTGGCCTGCTTCTCACTCCGATTCCCTCCGTGTGAGCTAAGTTACAGGCACCCCCCAGCCTGTGTGTCCCTACTGATTAAGCAAAGCCATTGAGGAACAGCCTAACATCTTAGACAGTTTGACTTTTATTTTACTCTATTTGACTGTAGGATCTATGTGTTCACACCCTTTGTTTCTTCTCTTGGCTCTGGTTACAAACGCCTTTATCGATTATCCAGATCAGTGGCCTTGGACAAATGCCATCTTTCAAAAATGCCCACCTTTAATGAAGAAAATGAGGAGTCTCACGAATGCATAATCATTTGAATTAGGGGCAAAGTTTGCAGTGTGGTGCCTCTCCTGTCTCCCTCATGCCTCTTCTCTGTCCTCCTCCAAGGTCAAGAATGCATGTGGCTCTCATAACCACGTGGAGTGTAAGCCATAGGGAGAGGATTTTTTTGACTCATCTAAGCCTCAGTTAAATGTGTATCTGTGTGACGTTGTAGGACCCGTTGTCAGATTTCTCTTAGGTTTACTATGGATAGGAAAGTCCAAGTCATTGCAAACTAGATTGGCCACATGGAAACTTCAGGAACCATGACCCCCGAAGAAAGCCCCCATACTGCCTCCTTAACCTTTATTTTCTCAATTCCAAAAGTCTTCTTCATTCCAGAATAACAAGAGCTGCTTAAAACACCAAACCTTTATTATTTCCACGAACCAGTCACTGTTCTCAATGCTTTGTATTTAATTATTCATTTGCTAATTTCAACAACCTTCTGAGATCATTGCTGTTATTATTATCACCATTTGACAGGTGAGAGAAGGAAGACACAGAGTTTAGGTAATTTTTCTGTGATGTTTAATTTTATATGTCAACCTGACTGAGTTATACAATGTTTAGGTGTCTGGTTAAACATAATTTTGTAGTTTCCTGTGAGGATATTTCTGGATAGGATTAATATTTAAATTTAATATTGGTGGACTTTGAGTAAAGCAGATGGCCCTCCAAATTATGAGTGGCCCTCATCCAGTCACTTAAAGACATAAATAAAACAAAGACTGACCTCTTGTGAGCAAGAGGGAATTCTCCTTAAAATATATCTCTTTCAAAATAGATATACACATCCTATTGGATACTTCTCTGGAGAACCCTGACTAAAACATCGCCCAAGGTCACACAGCTAGGAGGTAAGATTTTAACTAGGCTGACTGACACACTCTCACATACAAACACACACACACTCAAATATCCTTTATTTGTGATCAATACCCAATTATCTTCTGAGAATCTGGTCTTCCCTGGTGTGTAGCACAGAGGATTCACCATTCTCTAGCTAAAGATTTCCCAAGATTCAAGGTAAGCAATAAAGGCTTCTTCCTGCTACAAAGAGGATACCAAGTGCTTACAAGTGGTTGCTTCTGTCAGTACCAGACTGAAAAGAATCACGGCTGCTTCCTCTTGAGAGCTCTCAGCTGTTCTGCTTCCCTCTCTCCCTAAAATTTTCCTTCAGTGATAGAGGCTTGTCCACAGCCCGCTAATAAATTTCCTTCTCTCTTAAGCTTCCTCAGAACCTCTGTTCTTCTGTCCCTGTGGTTGACATTGCCTTTGTTATCACAGTCAGAGCCATATCTTTTATGTCTTTTATGGTTTCAACTCTTATATCAGTATGCAAGTATATCTCTAGGATAAATTGCCATGAAACCAGTGGATACTGGTCCATTATGTATATTCATATGTAGTTTTGATAGAATTATCCCTGTCAAAAGTTTTTACTGATTATACACCAATCAAATCTATAGGAGAGGACCTTTTTCCCCACAGCTTCGTCAAGTTGAATTGTCAAATTTTTCTATCTTTTAGCAAACGTACGTTGAATTAAACTTACTTCATTTAATAACAGATATAAAAATTATCTCATTTTAATTTTGCATCTCTAACTTCAAATTTGTCTGTTTACTTTTAATTTGCATCACTCATTATAAGTTAAGTTACAGTGTCTTTTCATATTTTAATTATTATTTGCAAATCTCTTTTTGTGATCTGTCAGTTCAATAATTTTTTATTGGGTATATTTGGGTTTTTCCTTTGGATTTCTAGGAGTGCTTCACATGTCAGGATACTAGTTCATTGTGGATTACAAATTTTTCCAATTTCTCCTTTACTTTTTGACTTGACTTACAATGACTTTATCACACCGAAGTTTTTGCTTGCTGCTTGTGTGTATTTTTTTCCTAAGAAAGATTGTTTCATTTCACATACTCTGAAATTTCTTGATGATGAATATTGGTGTAAATCTATTTTCATTAATTTTATCGGCATTTGAAGAACCCTTTTTATCAGAAAATGAGTGTCCCTCAATACCAAAAATTTGCTTGTATTTTATGTTTATAGTGTTCATTTTCTTTGTTTTCTCTGTTGTTTTTCTGGAAATACTTGTTGCCACTGATATTTGTGGGGTGAAAATAGAGGAGGAACCTAGAAATGCAGCAGGGGTGCTCACTGAGGACCAGTGCTCCTTAAACTAACATTGAAATAGTCCCTTTTTTTCACCCCCTTCCTTCCCCTACACTTTATGGCCTCTGCACCTCATTTTCCTTAGTCATTTCAGATTGTGCAGGGCAAATCGACTTACTGCCATTCAGTGTCTCCCTCTGTAGACACTTTGGTTTGACCTTAGGAGTCCTACCTACCATGTCCTTTACATCGTCGTTGTCATCCGTTTTCTCTTTCACATACTGTGAATTAAGGTTACAGTTGTCTCCAAGGTTCATAGAATATAGAGTTTTTATTTCAATTTCTTGTCCTCTTCATCATTCCCAAGTGAGTTTCAACAGGGAAAGGGAGAAGCAAGGAATCTCATCCCTCAATCCCTGCAGCCCATTTTGGCCAGTACGATTAATGCTTAAACCAAGATCCATCCATAAAATGAAAAGAAATGCCATATGTGTGTTCTGCCTGTCTTATTTAAGATATTATCCAACTCTTTACAAAATTATATCAACTCTGAAACAATTTCCTTTTATAAGAAATAAGTTTTAATCTGTTAATATTCAAAAGTCTTAAGAAAACTTGTAAAAAATGGTAGCAGCTTATCTTATTCAAAAGCTCATTTTCTCAAAGCAAAGTAGTCTCAATCATGTTATAATCTTTTACGATTGGACATGGAAAAATAGCCAGCACTCCCAAAGAGTGAAGATTTAATTGTAGTCCAGCAGCACTGAAGTGAGAAATTAAGTTGCAGGTACATTACAGAAATTTATCTCTTGTTGCCACTGGTAGATAAAAGAAAAAAAAAAGATTTTTCTTTTAGAGTTTAGCAATCTCGATCATAATTTTCTTTTTGGACACAAATAGTTTATTCACAAGGAAATTATATCTACCTTGTTGTAAGTCTCATGCATAGTAACTTATATAAATATCTAATATGCTTCATTGGATAGGATATAAAAATTAAAACTAAGCTCCATAAACCACAAAATTAGCAGCAATAATCACTAATATGTGGCCTCGTTGTTGCTTCTTACACAAACTGACTTCAGCTGTAAAATTAATACTGCACATCTAAACTTGGCTTTTTTCCAGGTTTACTTCTCAGTTTCATTAATAAAGACAATACTCTCAGTCCTATTTGGAATTGTTTTGAAGATGACAACAGAGACACTTGTGAGGTTGGACAGAATATTTTATATCAATTCCAAACACCACTAATAAGTAATTTACTTTGCTTAGGGGTGCATACACTGAGACTTAATTACTCATCGGCACAAAACATAAAAGAAGGAGTCCATTAAGATGTTTGATTCAGGTAACTTCAAAATTTAACACGTACATTAACCAATTCACCCTTCTCTAATAGATTTTACATTACTTAACAAACTGTAAGGTTTAGTCACCCATTAACATTGATGGGCTGAACATGCATAATTCCCTTAAGCATTTATAGGAGTTGTCAGGGTAATCCCCCACACTGGCAGTGAGAGTAATAGACTTTAAAGCATGCCAAACTCTAAAAATTGATATTAGCATCTAATTTGCAATATCCCTCCTAGTTCATCAGGATCTCCCACCCGCTTTCAGGCAAGAGATCTTATGACTAAAGTAGATAATATGGGAGATAAAGGTAAGAAAGCTTGGAAAATGCACAGGAATGGGGTTTCAAAGCAACATTTGCCAGTTTAAAGGGGGTGGGACTTAGAACAGAGTAAGTCGTTCTGTGTAATCTGAACACCTATTAACCAGCACATCCACCTTTGGGGGAGAGGTCAAAGGGCAGGAAAGATGCTTTGGGCTGAAGTTTTAAGAGTTTTTTTTTATTTTAAAGCTTTATTTTATTTTTGCATACCAGCTGGGGTGCAGGCCAGAGGTGTGGGGCAGTGAGAGAATTCACCAGAGACAGAGCGGGGAGCAGAACAGGCAGATGGACCAAAATACACTGCTGAGGGGAGCAGCGGGCGAAGCAGGAGAGGTCTGCTGTGCCATGTGGAAGTCTCCCCAGTGGGGCATCGAACTCTCACCACAGCTGCTGATAGCTCCACAGTGCTGCGCTTAACTCGTTGCACCACCAGGGAGGCCCTTAAGAATTCTTTTTTTTTTATTTAAAGATTCATTTTTTTATTTATACATACAAGCTGGGGTACAGGCCAGAGGCGTGGGGCGGTGAGAGGGTTCACTAGAGACGGAGCAGGTAGCAGAACAGGCAGATCAGAAATACACTGCTGAGGGGAGCAGCGGGCAAGGCAGGAGAGGTCTGCCGCGCCATGTGGGGTTCTTCCCGGCCGAGCGTCGAACTCGTGTCGCCGCTGCCGACAGCTCCACAGCGCAGCGCTTAACCGCTGCGCCACCTGGGAGGCCCCCCCTTAAGAATTCTTGATGGCTGCTAACTGCACCAATGTTTACATTCTGAACTGGTCTGTGGGCTGGAATTGCAGTGGAATGGAAAATTTCAGAGTTGAGTAAAGTCATGAAAACAAGTAGTGCCTTTAAAAAGAGTGGTGGAGTCTTGACCCAAAGACCCCCATCACACAGAAAAAGAGTAAAGATGTTTTTCCCTAATTATTTTTTTCCTAAAGGAAGATAACAGTCTAGTACCACAAACTAAAAACTATCAATTGCAAAGTCTGGCTTTAATTTATATTTTTTGTTGTTACCTGGCAATCCTTGTAAGAGTGGCAATAACGAAATGTTAGGGATTGGATTGAATTGGATTTGGAAGAGGACAGATGTTTTGATATCTGGTCTAACTTCTTATTCCAAACAATGATGGAGCATCTTGAGTGTGAGGGAGACAGGAAGGTAATAAGAAAAGTAGAAACTTTCCTAGGAACCATCTGATAAGAATACAGACAGAGATCAGCATCCAGAAACTGGCATCCTGGTCAAGACCTTAGGAAAACTTGTAACAGTAAGCAAGAGAAAGTTTGAAAATAACATTTCTGGTCAGAGCCAGAGCTGTCAGCTCTGCTATAAGAAAGGGCAACTAAATCTGGGAAGACATCTCCATCTGGAAGGACAGCCCTTGGGGGAAGATGAGAGGACGTGGGAGCTTCGGTTCTTTGGTAGAATGTGGTCAGCTCATGCCAAAAGTCATTGCAAATGACAATAATTATAGTACAAGGCTGCAGATCCTTTGGACATAGATATTACATCATCCAAGATTTTTACCCTCATTGGGCACCTGATTTACTTGCCATTGTGCTCTATGAAATGGTCAAATTTGAGGTCACCTCAACTACTAAACCACCCAAACTCTGGGAAAGTTCATTATCTGATCTACTTCATAATAATGTCTTCAACCTTCAGTAGCAGAAAATTATTTGTGAATGTCAGAACACTCCCACATGTGCATGTCATGTACACATACATGTATGTGTTTATGTGTACTTTCATGTAGATTATTACACATATCCTATATGTTCTAGCCTCGGGAAATAGAGATGACTATTAACTTTCTGACATAAAACAGCACCTTAGAAAGTTAATACATTTATTAAAACATTTTTAAGGACAAATCTGTTTTATTTTTTCAAATTGCTGGTATAGTTTAATCTATTGAGAATCTGCCATCTGTATTTATATATTCTGTATCTAATAATATAAATATGTAAGTATACTTGTATTTATAATAAATACATACATACATTCTTTCAAATCTTCCAAAGGCCTGTCTGTACCACTCCATCACTGGAAACAATTTAAAAATAATAAATATAATACAAATAATCATTTCATTGATTATAAATATGATACATAATAATAAATTTAGAAGTAAAAAGACAAGATATGAAATTCTAAAAAATGTCACCCCCTCATCTGCATGGTAACAGATATATGAAAATATACAAAAAACGAAAGTTTCTCTCAAATTCACAAACTAAATTCTTAAATATTTGAATTCCAAGTTAGACTTAAGTGAGGACATTTTAATCTCATATAAATATCTCTAATGATATACTAATATTATACATTTATATATCACCGTATATTTTTGAAAGGTTTTCAAATATTTTGCCCTTTTTGATCTTCAGAACAACCCCATTACCCAGGTAGGAAAAGCATTGTATCTCTAATTGCACCACTGAGGAAACAGAGGTCAGAGAGGTTAACTAATTTGCTAGAGATTACAAAGTAAGTCTGTGGAAAGAATTTGTAGAATAACTAATGTCTCATGAGTCTCTACTTTGTAAATGTGTACGACATTCTCATATTAATACAGAAACCTTGTTTTCCAAAATTGGTAAATTCATGAACAATACATTTTATTCTCCTGGGGAGATAATTTATATTCATCTAGCATTTTTACATGCTCATCTTACTTGATTTATATTTATGAGGGAGGCATTATTTCCATTTTATAGTTAGAGAAACTGAGGCCAGAGAAGTTAAATGTTTTGCCAAGATCCTGCAAGTATATCACCGTATTTACTGATTTTTTTTAGTTTTTTTTTTTAAAGACTGCATAGATAAATAATTTTTAAAAGTAAGCTATTGTCACTGAAGTTAATGATCTGGATTCCTCACATCTTACTGTTCTGTCATATTTCATATTTCCTTCATTCTTTAAACTTGTTTCCACATGAGCTTATAGTGGCTGCCGTAGCTCCAGCAATCATGACCACATCTGAAGGCAGAAAACAGAGAAAGAGTGGGGAAGGAGACTGGCCAGAGACTCAAAGATTAGAGTTTTCTCCTTTTGCTCAGGGAGAAAATAAGTTTCCTAGAAACTTCCCAAAGATTCTCTTACATCTCTATCCAGAAAACCATCTCAAGACAACCTTCTCCTAGTTCATCAGGAGATGATAAAAAAGATGTGAAAGTTTCCTTTTTGGCTCCCAATTTCATACTGGTCAATAAGCAAGGGAGATGGGAATGGCGTCTGGTTTAGTATTCATGTCTTCTTGTTCTCATCCCTTGTGTTTGACTTGAGTTATTTCCTTCTTAGACAAACCTTTGTCTTTCGCTAAAGATTTTATTTCCCCTCAGTATCTCGGACACTTTGCTAAAACTCTTCTGACATAAAACAGCACCAGAATCCAGAACTCCCTCTCAGTGAGGTCCCACCTGGCCTAAGGACAGTTGGTCCCAGGTTTTATTCAAAGACACTTCACTGAAAACTTAGAGGTGCTCACTAAAATTAAATTCTGACAATATGCAAAAGTTGATCTAATGGAAGGCCTTAGCATGATGATGGTGAGAGGGAGGCCCTAGAGCTCCACAAGGAACCCAATGATGCCACTGTCCATTCCATTTAGTCATGAACCTAGGTCACCAGGGAGCTCACATCATAGGAGCACTGAGGACAGAGCTTTTGTCACTGAAGTCTACATGGTAGTCTGACACCCCAAAATAGAAAATAGTCAAAAATATTTTCCAATGTGGGGACCCTTTTTCTCCCAAGTTGGTCTGATTGTGAGAGTGATTTCTTTGCAGAGTTGGAGTAGAATATAAATGTCTCTGTGCCATATCACAGTCAATGCTTCATGTAAGAGAGAAAGAGAGTAGTGAGAACCATAGTACACAGTATAAAAGAAGTCATTTGCACATTTCCTGAATAATAAATAGTGGCTATTTGCCAAAGCACTTACAAGTCAATAGACCTCTTCAGTTTCATCATTCAATCAACGTTTATGTAGGGCCTTTATCTGCCAGGCACTATTGCACAATTGAATAATCCAGCACTCAGAAAGTTTCATCTGTGTATAAAAAATTCACTTATTCAACTTTCACAATGACCTCTGACTCTGAGAATTGAAATGATGATAATTGGATGATCTGAATGAAAGCCAAGACTGTGGGACCTTTGTGTCTCCTTGAGCAATGGAAAAGTCTGTCTTCTGGAGTCTCATAAACCCAGTATATCTTGGAGAACATGTCACAACTTCTTTTTGGGTTATTGTCTTCAAATGGGTGCTTACTCCTTTCAAGAGGCACCCCAACCACTCCATTTTCTCACTACTCCCATAGCTAGGAGTAGATATCAGCTAGCTTCAGATGGGAAGTTCAAACACTAATCTAGGAAGAAACAGCTTATATACCAAGAGAACTGCAAAATTTTGTTCATTTATACTCCTATTAATTAATGTCGGCATAAACCCAGAAAATGTGTGGGAGTATATTTTAAGGGAATTAAAGACAGGCGGGCAGAATACTTATTGATCAAATATAACGGTATATGAGTACTTACTAGAGGTCCCAAATTTAATGTGTTGACCTATATAGCCCACTGCTGGTGACAGTTTTTTAGTAGGTTGACTACAATCTGGAGTTGGTAGTGGATTAAATTTAATAATGTTGAAATCCCAGATTATCCTTGGCATAATGTAGAGAAAGGAAACCAAGAATTTAGGAGCTAGAAATGTAGGAGTGGAGGGATCATGGCAAATCACCCCTACCAACATACCTGCACCCCCACACACATTATTCCTAAGGGAACCAAAGTCCATTCCCTTTATTAATACACTGAGGAATATATAGTGGAGAACATAAGCATCTCCACAAAGGCCTATGCTGTCAGCCCTCTGTAAGCAGGCATGGACTATAAGAGTTATTCCCCCAGTGAACCTCATTCCCTAAATAACAGAAATCAGATGGCATGAATATCCAGTGACATTCTGGGGGCCTCAGGAGCAAAATGATATTCCTAGTATTTTTAACATGTGGGAATCGTTGATGGTAAATAAATTGATCAGGGTCCAATAATGAAGCAAAGGAAGAGCCTACTAAAATGCTGGCCTCTAAGACAGTTCTGGTAACCATACGTCTGAATGAGTAGACATTGACTGGGTAACAATCTGAACTGTTACACAGGGAAAACAATGAGAAGGAAGGTCACGTTACATTAAAAATATCACTGAGGGCCTCCCTGGTGGTGCAATGGGTTAAGTCTCAGCCTGTGAAGCTGTCCGCAGACACTACAGCACGAGTTCAATCCCCAGCCAGGAGATTCCCACATGGCGCAACAGACCTCTCCTGCCTCGCCCGCTGCTCCCCTCAGCAGCGTACTTCAGTCGATCTGCCTGTTCTGCTCCCCACTCTGTCTCTGGTGAATCCTCTCACCACCCCACACCTCTGGCCCACACCCCAGCTCTTGTATGCATAAATAAATAAATCTTTAAAAAAATAAAATAAAAAATAAAAATATCACTGAATTCCAGGGCAGGAAATCTGCATGTTCATTTCACATTTGCCACCTGTTAGTGGTATTACCTTGAACAAGTCACTTAGTGTCTCATGCCTTAGGGGTTTGACTTGTAAGCTGAATTTAACTGGGTGTTACCCTGCTCGAAAGATTTTGCTTTATATGTGTCCATGCAAAGTTAAATCCTGGGGCCTTTAACCCACACATTCAGTGACCCCTTCTTAGAAGACATCTAATCATTCAATGTTTAGTTGACATGTTTGGACCAATCACTAGCAAGCCTCTTGTCCTCTCCAAGTGCCTGATGAGCACATCCAGGTCAATACTTTTCTACTATCTTAATCTCAGGTGGGTACCTGTGGTGTTTTGTTCTTCTCACAAATCTCATCATGACTCCTGAAATCTCATTATTGGTGACTTCCTGTGAGTGACTTTGCTTTATGGATAACGCTTGTTCTTCCTGTGTGTCCCTCCTTCCCTGGCCCCTCTCCTTCTCAATTCCCCTTGGAATTGCAGTGACCTCTGTTTCCTCTGTCTCACATTTCCATTTGGTATCTAAATCTTTGCTCCTAACACCATAACAGTATGTTCTACTAGCATTACACAGGTTAGTATTATAATAATTTACACTTTTGCCCTGCTTTCAAATGATGTATGGAGGATTTCCTGAATGAACAGTGACTGTAATTGCTGAGGATATTGAGCTTTATCAGCCAATTACTGAGCACAGATGATTGCTTTCAAGTATTCCTCGCAGCATACTTGAAATAAAAAGCAACTGGCCCAGTTATGTCAGTGAATTTCATTGCTTCCACCCATGGGCTTGAGAGGGAGAGGAGGCAAAAAGCCTTTGACTAGAGAAGATAAATTCAGCATGAACAGCCTTTGCTTTCCAATTCCTATTCCCCATGACCAGTATTTTCACAGAACCTCCAGGGCTGGTGTTTTCTGCTCTTTTATATAATCCATTTCTTTAATGGCAATGTCAGGCAAAGGTCTTAGTAAGGAGGCCTTTGCTTGTGCTCTTTAGAAGGGTAAAAACAAAGATTTTCAGAGGAAGGAGAACATACTCTCATTTCTCCCCCTTTTAGATTTTAAATTGTGTTTCCTTCTCTTGGTTCCTATGATTAAGATAATCTAGCTGTGTTTCCTCCCCCATTTACCATCTATTCTTGACAGTTGAATTATTTTTCATGGTTTGCTATAGAGTATTTCCATGTTTTGTTGATGTAGCTTAATCATTCATCTGTAGTCTGGTTGCAAGTACTATAAGCAGAGTGGCTGAAATCTGTAGATCTTGCATTTTTTTTTAAATACCTCACTATACATCATGCTCACTCAGCTTATCATCTGATCTTAAAATTTTCTGCAAAACCTGAAACTAGAGGACATGATGACAGGAAGATGAACAAAGATGTGCTTAAGGAGTTTATAAACCAAAATCTAACAATCTAAAGGCTGAGTATTATAAGGGAAACTATATATACACATATATAATATATATGTTACATAATATATAATATACACTATATATAATATAGTATATAATACATAGTAATTAATATATAATATTAATGCATAATATTAATATATAATGTATAATATATAATATATACATATTATATTATATATATATATTTGGGGGCAGGAGATGGTCAACTATACAGAAGGCTGGTCTATAAATGAACTAAATTCATAGGATGTGTAATAAAATGGAGAAAATGTATTTATCAGGAACTCTTTAAGGAGCAAGGCTGTGTTTTTGAATATATCATGGTATAAGGCAAATCATCCCCTATCCCTTTGGTTCTTCAGACCAATAAATAAGCAAACAAGCATCAGAGAGATAGATAAGAGGGGGAAAAAGCAAAAAAAGAAGTTTAGCAATGGATGTATTCCTTACGTATATACGAGAGGACGCAGCATCTCTGAGTAACTCCCCACGTGATTATCCCAGTTGCCATCTGAAATAGCTTAGCAAAGACAAGGGAGAGTGGGGGAGAGGAAGGGAAGGTCAGTGAGGAAATTTACCAAAGAAGGCTCAGAAGTCAAAGTTCTGCATGGTTAAGTTCTACTTTCTCCGCTGAAAAGAGATAAAGAGATTGGGACTTCTGGGAGAGGCCCTTACAGAGAAAAGTTTACATCCAGATATCCTTCTCGAAGGCAATCTCCATCCAGTTTTCAGAATCCTCCCATGAAATCAATCTGATACCTAAAAGACATATTTTGGGGTGGCAGGTTTTGCTTTCCTACAGAATGAGTGCTCAGGTAGGCACTTGGGCTGGCTGAAGATGAAATCCTTAAGAAATATTGTCAGCTCATGAAAATTGCAGTTAGTAAACTGTCTTATCAAGAGGGTAGGAAGTTATTTCTGGCATTCCCATTCCAGGCAATAGTACAAGACTTTTGGCCAGAGACAAACTGCTGAAAAATAAAAGAAAGTGCTCTCCCAGAAGACCCTCTCCATTTCATTCTCCCCCAACTGTATTACAAATCTTAAAAAATAGATAGCTTGAGAGGATGGCACACATTAAAAATACAGGCAACAACAAATGCTGGAAAGGATGTGGAGAAAAAGGAACTCTTCTACACTGCTGGTGGGAATGTGAACTGGTCCAACCACTATGGAAAGCTGTATGGCGATTCCTCAGACTGCTCAACATGGAGCTTTCATATGACCCAGCAATCCCACTTTTGGGAATTTACCCAAAGGATACAAAAACACTAATCCGAAAGGATACATGCACCCGTATGTTCATTGCGGCACTGTTCACAATAGCAAAGGTATGGAAGCAACCCAGATGTCCAAAAATAGATGACTGGATCAAGAAGATGTGGTACATATACACAATGGAATACTATTCAGCATT
>PVIJ01018278.1:0-26779 GCA_004024925.1 Scalopus aquaticus | reverse complement strand
GGGGGCTTTTCTGGAAATTTCTTTAAAACTTGTTTCCCCTGCCCACTAAACACCGGTCATGTCTCCCTGAGATTAATGAAATGACAAAATCTATAGCCACACATTTTCAAATCCCTCCTGAAATAAAACCCTTAGTTGAGAACTGTTGTCTTAAGTAGTTTCTATAAGGTTTTATATGAATTAAAATGAAAAGTTGTACTGCTTTTTAATGGATAAGCTGTGCCCTGGAATTAGGTTTATAATAGAAATACTGGTGTCTCTGCAGTAGGATGGAGTTTACCAAGTGCATTCCTGCTCTTCTCTGCTCCTCATTTAGCTCTGTCAGGGCAGGTGTTACTCCTCCAGCTTTGTGGAGGTAGAAGCTGAGGCTCAGAGTTGAGTGACTTCTCTAAGAACACTTCAGTAGTGTTTGAGTGTTTGAGCTCAGCCAAGCCACTGGGCTCAACCTTTTCATTTTTTTGGAAATGACTGTTGGGCTATAATATACAAATATATTTAGTTGAACTTCTTAGGTGGTAGAAATTATGTGTTAAATCGCATATTCTTTCAGTACTTACCACTGCTTTACCAATCACAAACATGAAGAAGTCTAAACGAGAAATGAACTTGGCATGTATACTGCTTTTTCCAGTAGTGAGCTTTGCTCAGGTCTTTCAAAAATAAAGATGTGTTAAGAACGCTGGCTTGACAAGCTGCTCCCTTGCAGGCATATTCCACAGTTGGGACGCCAGATTATATTGCCCCAGAAGTGTTCATGCAGACTGGCTACAACAAGTTGTGTGACTGGTGGTCTCTGGGAGTGATTATGTATGAAATGCTCATAGGTAGGTCTTACATTCATTTGTGAACTTAATATGTAAATTTCCTTGCGCCCTATTGATTGCAGATATCATGGGCTCAGCTATCTCATCTTTTAAACTGATTCCTGCCACCCCCAATGTTAAATACACCATGATAGATACCAGTGAGCTCTCTGGGATCCTCTTTCAGGAAGGGGAGGTATTTAACCAGAAGCTTCATGTCAGAATTGTATCTGCCTGGCCTTTGGGGGTGTGAGGGGACAAAATGCTTTAAATCCTTCTGTTTTCTACTATCAATGCTAACGGTGGTATTAAATTGCTGATTCCGATTGTTAAATAGAGCACTATATTGTTTCTTGTGACAAATATATAGTAGGGGTCACATATTGGATCAAAAAAACTGATAAAACTTTTGTTTCTCTGATACATAGGATATCCACCTTTCTGCTCTGAAACACCTCAAGAAACATACAGAAAAGTGATGAGCTGGAAAGAAACTCTGGTATTTCCTCCAGAGGTGCCTATATCTGAGAAAGCCAAGGATTTAATTCTTAGGTTAGTGGTTAAATCCCTAGAGAAGTGTGTGGTATCTTAAAACTTCACATGTAACCAAAAGATTAAATTGCCTGTGTCACTTTTTTTGGAAGAGGAAAAACTACCACTGATCTATACAGCCAGAGAGATCCATGAGGAAAGGGTGTTTTTTAAGTAATGCAAACTCTTAAAAGGAAGCATGCAGGAAACAGTGCGGTAGGAAGCAGCGCTTCACAGTGTGCAGACGACACCTCTCAGGCCCGCGTTCTGCTCTGTTTAACCAACATGCAACATCTCGGTGCTGCTTGAGTAGCTTGAAGGAGCTGGAGTCGGGGCTGCCTGTGGCAGCAGTGAGGGGTTTAAACTTTGGCCCAATCAGCTTGTCTCCAGGAATCATGCTTGGTGCAGATAACCAGATGTCTGTGAACATCCAGCCTTACTGTGTATATCAATTATTTTTAGTAATGAAAAATAGAAAACTGTCTAATTGTTCAACAGTAAGTAGTGGACTGGCAAAATAAATTGTATTTCCACATGCAAATTTTAGAAAATGAAGTTACAAAAATATAGGTAGTGCTTTGGGAAATTTTCCTCAGTATAGTAAGTGGAAAAAAAGGGTCCTAAAATAGTAACTCTGGGAGGAACACAATAATTTTTTTTTATTATAAGAAGACGAGACAGAAATGGCTTTGAACTATTTAGTTATTCTCTGAATAGTGCAATTACACATGATATTTTTCTCCCACATTCTCACATAGTTGAAATGATACAGATAGAGTACGTCTGATGTGATTTACAGATGATGATTTCTGCTTCCCTCTTCCAGATTTTGTATCGATTCTGAAAATAGAATTGGCAATAGTGGAGTAGAAGAAATAAAAGGTCATCCCTTTTTTGAAGGTGTAGACTGGGGTCACATCAGGTATGTTCACAGGCTTTGATGGGAGAGGTCTGGGTGGAGCAGATTTCTGGAGATTGTGACTCACTTGCCTCTGCTTCTGCTAGATTAAATACAAGAGTCACTAGCACAACATTGCTGAACCAGTGTTGTCTGGATTACGTTAGTGAGATGACAACGGCCGGAGTTAAATGGCTGAGTTGAATGTAGCTGAGTCCACTCGGGGAACCCACATTATGTGCCCACTTAGATTTCCGATTCAGAACTACTTGAGGAAGCCACTAGCGCAATACAGATGTGCTACGTTTCTCACATTTGTCCTTTCTAATATCCTGCGCTGTGTCTCCTCTGTTAATTTACAGGAACATATATTCCGTTTATTGACTTCGTTTATTGTTCATAAACAAAAGAAAGATCACAACCACACACTATGTACAGTATTAAATAACCAGAGCCCTGCCCAGTGCCACCCCTCCTGGACAACAGCTTAGCAGTAAATAACACGCATGGCAGGGGAGGGGCTGGCAGTCAGCCCCCCAGACCGCCCACGTCCAAGTTCAGGGCACCCAAGCCTGGTCCCTGCTCACTTAGGTCTTCAGCAACAACCCAACCCTCACCCACCCAGAAGGTCCCAGGGCCCCCTGTCCCCCTGGCTTCAGCCCTGTCAGAGCAGGGGTTTCTGAGCCACTGTGCTTGGACCCAGCCTCCCAGTGCCCACAGAGCAGAGGGGGTTAAATCATTGTTGGAAAAGTTAAATAATGCTGTCACTTTTAAGAATTTGCTAATGGGGCCTCCCTGGTGGCACAGCAGTTAAGCACTGCGCTGTGGAGCTATTGGCAGCGGCGAAACGAGTTCGACACCTGCCTGGGGAGATTTCCATATGGCTCAGCAGACCTCTCCTGCCTGGCCCACTGCTCCCCTCAGGAGTGTATTTCCATTGATCTGCCTGTTCTGCTCCCCACTCTGTCTCTGGAGAACCCTCTTGCCGCCCCATGCCTCTGGCCTGTACCCCAGCTTGTATGTGTAAATAAATAAATCTTTAAAAAAAAAAAAAAAAGAATTTGCTAATGGTTGTTCATTGTGAGTAGCCAATGACCATTGCTCAGGGTATGTCCAAACTACCTTCAGCAATTCTCATCTGTTCTCCACGTCTCTAAAGTCTAGGAAACATGAATGTGACCCTGCTGTGTTCTTTCTCTTCTTTGCTTAGGATAAAATCAAGGGTCATGTGGCCGTGCTGGTCACATCTTGTCATCTTGCCCACTCCCCCACCTCAGGGCTTTGTCACTGCAGGTCCTTGTGATGGAATTGCCCCCCCACCCCCACCCCCACCTTCCTCCCTCCTCCACCCTGCCTGAGTATGGGCACTCTACCAGGTGCTGCTGCCCTTGGGTCAGTTATTGTGTGTCCAGCGCTGTTCTGAGCACTTGATGTACCTTTCTCATCTTCTTAATGACTTCAAAATATCGGTCCCTAAGCCTGCTTTACAAATGAGAGCCCAGGGCCTCGTGCTGACGTTCTGAGCAGCTCGCAGCCCACAGGCAGCGAGGAGCTAGCCAGAACTGCTGGCTGCAGCCGGGCCAGGCGCTGGCTCCGAGTCCTCACTCGCCGCTGCTGTGCTGAACTGCGCTGTCCACAGGTCATCTTGCTGCGCAGAGCTGCAGGCCCTGTAGAGCTGAAGGTGCTCAGAGTCCCTCTTGGTTTTGAGGAGACAGTCTCAGAGCAGGACTTGCCTGCCTCACGTCACGCTGCTGCTTTGCTGCTCGCGGCAAGTGATTGGATCTCGGGGCAGCAGGCTCTGGTTCTTTTCACCACAGTAGTAAATTTTATGAAGTTCGTACATAAGTTGGAATAATTTGGGGGAAAAGATATGTACACTTTTACATAATTTTGTCAACTTATCACCTCATAGATCCAGTGAGTATTTGTTGGAAAAATAGTCAATAAAAAATGACTTTAACTACTTCTATATTTAAATCTTTTCAGCAAAATAAGAAGGCATTTGCATGACTAATGTTTTAAACCTAATGTTCCTGGTTCCCTTAAAACTTAACATGCCCAGATGTGACCACAAATGTTTGGTCCCGTTACCCTTCACACCCCTTAAATTCCCAAGTGACCTTTGATTTATGGATCTTCTACTAGAACTCTACTCCTGAATTAGGTAGGATCCAGTTCCCACAATAGCCAACATACTTCAGATAATTATAAAATCTCTCAAGTAAAACCTCTTCTGTTCTTTTTCCCTTTCAGTAAGTCTTATTTTTCCATTAAAAAATCTTATTTTTCCATTAAAAAAAAAAACAACAGCATGAGAAAGTCTTGGTGTAAAGAAATTAAAATGACAAATGATAATATCTTCATAAAAAATTATATTCAACTGTGTAAAAAAGGAAACTGTTTTCACATCCATAGTAACTTTCTTTGGATCTTTTATCTGTGGAACAGCATGCAGGATTTGAGTAGAATAATTTTCTGGAATATTCAGAATTCGCAAAAATTGACTGAGTGCTCCATACCCTTTTGTAGGGAAAGGCCAGCAGCAATCCCGATAGAAATCAAAAGCATCGATGACACTTCCAATTTTGATGACTTTCCTGAATCTGACATTTTACAACCAGGTAAGGCCATCTGCAGCACCTCTAGCAGTCTGAAAAGTCTGTGACGATGATGACGTTCTCACTCATGACATTCCTTTGCTCTTGGTTACTTTTTCTAACTCCCTAGTGCCAAACACCACAGAACCGGACTACAAATCCAAAGACTGGGTTTTTCTCAATTATACCTATAAACGGTTTGAAGGGTTGACTCAGCGCGGCTCCATCCCCACCTACATGAAAGCTGGGAAATTATGAGCGAAGGCCACCCCCCCACCCATGACAAGAGAACTCAGGTAGCTGCATCGGCAGGCTCGCTCGTGTAGGGGACAGCCCACTGACTACTCGGACGATGGCGGTGCTCGTGACCACGGGAGGAAATTCTACAGGATTAGGATTTCTAAGACTACTACAGGAATTGGTTGGCCGTGCCAGCTGGCTTTTTTTTTTTTTTTAATATTTTATTATTTTTGTTAACTTTATTATACAAAGGTACTGGAATAAAAGAAACGTGTATCCCTTCCTAACTGCACTGCCTACATGCGTATTAAGGCCCATCCTGCCTGTGCCATGGCTTCGTACTGTATCCCCTCTAGTCAAGTCAGGAGAAACCCCCGTCACTTGGAGCAGCGTAGGCCGCCTGTAGGCAGCGCTGCAGTCTTGCCGTCTCACCGCCAGTCTCACGGGTCTAGGAGACCCCCAAAGCCAGCTCCTGCGGAGGATGTTAGAATGCGTGCCCCGTTGGTTTGGACATCACAGGCTACATCCGAAGGCAGTTTCGGTAATGGTTCTAAGAAATTTTAGTAAGGAAATACACTGGTTATTTAAAAATAATAGAATTTATCATCATGTTACTCACAAACTTCACAGTAAGGAGGGACACGTTCCTCATAAGGAAGAGGAAGGTGAACGCCGCCACTCGCGCAGCCCACGACACAGTTACTTTGCCTTCAGAAACACTGATGACCTTCGTACACCAGTCTGTATGCTCATAGGGAGATGCACTGTATTATATAAAGTGTAAAGTTGCTTTTCTTGTGGACAGGAGGACTTCTTTTTTAACAAGAGGACATGGCATTATTTTAATTTGATTATGCTGAGTTGAATTTTAGAAATGACCACGAAGGCTGCTTGTAGAACTCGTGTATTTTTATTAAACTATTTTTTTAGAAGTCAAACCTCTGATCATGTAAAAATGGACTTGCAGAAAACAAAGAGTTATTTCCTTTGGTTTTCGAGAAAGTTGTTAACATATCATGGCTGGTTAACTTTTACTTCCATTGCCCTCGTATTATTGTGCCATTATTTTCTCACACTCCAAATGTACCAAAGATCCTGAACAGAGTGGATGGACTGAGTGGCTCGTACTTCCCTTAGGAATGTGTGCTCCCACCTCACGGTGTCCACCAGAGGTCAGCTTACTCGGGGCAGGGTTGTTCGTGTTTCGCTCCCTCCCTGTGGTTCGTGGAAATGGCGGTAAGTGCAGGGCTAGGGTCGGGTGATGAGAGGGCTGGGGCGGTGATGTTCACTTCCCTAAGAACTCAGTCTTCTCTAGCCAACATTTTAATTCTAAAACTACTCTCTGAGGTTTGGGTTTTATAAGTCCTAGTTGTGGAATAACACTTGATCCAAGAATGGCCTACCTTATGTCTTAACGGTTAACTGATAGAACATTTTAAAGATACAGTTAAAACCGTTACAAATGATACGTGATCAGAATCTAAAGCCGTCATTTAGGGTAGGGATGTTCTTAATGGGGAAGAATGGCGTGGGACCGTTACGCAACCTTGTTCACTGCTGCTGCTAGGTGGCTCTGCACTGTGTCAACAGACCCCTGAATTGGTGTCCTCTCCCTCTCTCCTCCCCTCTCTGTTTGGTATTTATTATGTGTTTAGCTGATAGTTCATCTATTGTGTGGATCATGTGGCTGAGTATCTTGGAAAGAGGCTTTTCAATTCTAGGGTTATCACCATTCAATTAATTCTGACTTTTCTAATTATAACTTGCCTCTTATTAAAACAAGTCTTTAACTTCTGCTCAGATTTGTGAGATTTTCTCACTCCACCTCACACTTTATTTTTTTAAAGGCCTGTTTTCCTAGTGTGTTAGTGAATGGGTAAGATATTTGGAAACTGCAACATTTTCTAGCTCTGATACGGTAGCTCTTCTAGTACAGAAAATATTAATTCAAATTGGAATGGGAGAAAAAAGAGCCGAATTTCTTAAGTTTCCTAAGTTTATTTTTTAGTTGAATAAGAGTCGACTGTGTTAATTTCTGTCGCCTTCAGTCTTTTGAACAGGAAGAACTTGGAAATAGTCACGATATCTTGGCAGTGGAAGGGCAGGTGTGGAACGTTTACTTGGTTTAGAGTTTCATTTTCCCCTGGAGTTAGTAGAGTGATTCATAACCTTTGGGGTTTTCTCCTCATCAAAAGCATTTCTTAAGTGCCTATCTAAAATCAAGTAAAGACTGTGTCTGCCCTTTGGAAGCTAAGCATTTGATTCATGATGCAAATTAACTAGGTCATTTGCAAACTACCCTTGAGATGAAATCTTCTCTATTACACATTTCCCATATTTCAGGTCAACCATTTGATTTAAATGACAAAAACCCTGTCTAATCAACTGGGCATAATGGCATTTTCTTTAAATTAGACTCTATTTTGAATTAAAGAGTTTTATTATAAACTGTGTGTTTTTGGTTTTTCTAAGTATATAGAAAGCTTGTATAATTCAGATTTATTGAATTTTCCTGATTTAATGTAGACTTTGAATTTTTTTATTAAAAAACCTTTGTATTTAAAGCAAGTTATGTTTTTCTTTTACACTTCCATTAGCATAGTTTTAAACCTTTAAATTTATTGCAGGATAGTGCTGTTTGAAAATAAGGAATTTGTTATAAATCAGTTTTCTGAATGGAATATATTGCTGATTTAATAAGCGAGTAGTTGAAAGGAAAATAACAAGTGCGGACTATTCAAAATGTTCCTTTGTTGCTAAGGTTTTATTTATGATAGCATGCCTTTTCTGTTGTTTAAATACTTGTATATCTTCATGTCGATCTGTAAATTTAAAAACATTTTAATTTATGTTGGGTGTTTTATTGTAGGAAAACTTTAGACAATCCATCTGTTGGTCTCTGTTGGTCAGAAAAACAGCTCACCACCATTTAGTGGTGTACAAATACAAGGATTGAGATTTTGCTCAGGAAAGAGGCCCTTAGCCCCTACACACATTCTCTTTGAATTACTAAGAGTCAGAACATTCAGAAAAACTGTTTCTCTATAACCATGATTTTTTTCCTTTTGTCTTTGTTTGACTTTATTTCCTGTTTAGAAGTGCACTTATTTCTGAAAATTTTTAGAGAAACAAACACTTAGCACAAATATCAATACAAGAAATGGGACTACCAGAGATAATTTAGATTTTTATGAAAAAGAAAGAAAAACGCAAGAGCTATTGCTGCTTTCAAAAAGAATAAAGTGATAAAAATAGATTTTAGTTATTTTTTTAAAAATATAAATGATTCAGCAGTTGTCCAGAAAAAGAACCGTCAGGCTATCAAGTGCTATGTTCAGTTACTGAGTTTCAAAAATGTTTTGCTGGTCTGAGGCCTTTTTCATTGAAGGTAAGACAAGAATAAAAACTTATGTTTGTAATATTTCTATTGGTGAGGTTTTTTGGGTTTACTTACAAGTTTTGAGATAGTTGTTAGCCAAAACTCAAGACAGTTTTATTAAATTTTGTAAACGTATCCAACTTTTACACTTAGAAATCACATGAAGACCAAAGTGAGTGTTTAGACTTTCCATTGTGTCATGTGTAAACAATCAAGATAGTTGCCCAAGTTCATATACGACTGTTTCTGATCCACTAGGCCAATGCTAACTAGCCAGGAGGAAAGTGAAAAATTCCTCAAAATAGCAGGGTGACTGGGGGTGCAGGTGCCCACGTCCCACTGTCGTGCCCCAGGGAAGACGCTGCCACCGGTCCTCATAGTGCCAGTCAGAGCTGAGTATCCCAGTCAGCTCTGAGGCGTTGGCTGGCAGCTCTCGTTTCAGTAAGAGTCAAAATGTGGACGTTGGAGCAAACTTGAGAGACTCTGAATTCATCTTGCAAAAACTTCTTGTGAGCAAAAGAACTTACACTTTCTACAAAATGTTTTCACCTGCAGTGTTCATTTTGGTTTTTCCTGCTGTTCAGTGACATCAGTGTGACAGCGTCATTTCACAGGTGATGACCACGAGGCCGGTGTGACTTACCCAGACACAGGTCAGGAGATGCTCTTGAGCCCACGTCCAGTCTCTACTGCCCACACCACAGCGCCTGCTCAGTGACAGGCTACCTATGTGTTCATGGGACCACAGAAAAATACGTGGGTGCTGGAGCAGAGTTCTCTCTCAGGATGCTAGGAAAGCTGACTAGAACCAGCAAAGTGGGGCTCTTAGGATACTGAGGCACAAACCCCAGAGCTGCCAGGGCGGTCACTTCAGCATGTCTGGAACACGGGCAAGCACACACGGGCTTGGCATTTTTCTCTGTGGTCCTCAGTGTTAGCTTTGTCCTTGGTCTGCCTTTCCCAGGAGCTAGAGGGCCGCGGGGACGTGGAGCGTGGACTCCTCATGCAATGGGGGAGGCCTTCAAGGAGACCATTTCTCATGTACCCCTCATTTCTAAGAGCAAGGAAAATCTCTGCCAGGGTATTGTCAGCAAAGTAACACCCACGTTTTTCTGGCCATGCGTATGCCATCCATCCATTCCTGCCCGGCTCTCTGGTTTGGTGACTGGGTCGATTTTCATCACTGGGACAGGATGGGACACACTAAAGCACATGGACCTCTAGTACCAGAGCCAAATTGCCCTTTTTCCCCCTTAACTAGTTTCAAGCTTATCAAGGCTTGAAGCAGGCTTCTAGCAGGGGTTGGAGCTGGAGCCCCTGGACCCAGGGGCTGTCCTGGTCCTGCCTTTGCCTTTGTATGAACAGGAGGTTGGTTCCTTGACACCTTTCCTGACCTCTGGCTACCACACAAACAGAACTGGCTGTACGGAGACCTGGCCTTGGTCTTTTTAGTGTTTTTGCCATCCCTCCCAGCTCCTAGTCACCCCTTCATTGGCCCATTTCTCCCAAGGCTGTTAGGTGAGTAGTAGGGACCCTCATCAACATCTTACTCCCAAGAGCCAACCAGGAGTGATGGCTCTGCCTATAGGCTCAACTGCGAGAGAGATGGGTTTGACTGGGGGCGGGGGGAGGTGGGGTTAACAGTGGATCCCGCTTAGGATGCCTGCCATCCCCATGAATCTTGCATGGAGTCACCCCACCACGGCTGAACCCCAAGCTGCATCCTTAGTGATCCCTCTCTGTCACCGCACCCCATCTCTGCAGCCACGTCCTTCCCTAAGCAGGGAACGCCCTCCTCGCGCCTCTATATGCAGAGGTCCCCGCTTGCAATCGCGCCACACCTCCAGAACCTCGATATTTAAGGTGAAGGTGAACACTTGTTTAAAATGGGCAGGTTTCCAGAAAACCACCCCACTTCCTGGCTCCCTGAGTTTCCTCCTCCAGAGCCAGCTCACCCTACAGCACGGGCTGCCCATCCAGGGGCTGAGACTGGGAGGTGGGGGACACACTGCTCAGCGGTCTCACCTCTAGTGGTATCAGGCCCTAGGGCGTCCTCCGGGGCCACCCAGCCCGGATGCGCATTTTGGCGAAGGGAGCCCTCCACCCTGTGGTGGGGAGCAACCTTCCTTGGTCAGTTCTGGGGCTCCCTTGCAGTCTGCAGCCCGCACTGTAACAGGACGGTCCCCAGGAAACGGGAAGTTTCCAGGTTTCCGGCCCACCCAAGGAAGGGTGAGCTGAGCAGGGAGAAGCAGCTGGAGAAGACAGTGGAGAAGGAAGCAAGCAGGATGGGGAGCCGGAGACGTGGAGGAGGCAGGGGGCAGAGGCATGTGAAGAAGCTGCGCTTCTTGGTCCTGGACTGGTTGAAGCAGATGTGGGTGAGAGACCCGTGGGGAGGCCAACAGTGGCAGCTTTGACCTTCATTTCTATTTTTGTTCTGTTCCTCCCAGACTTGTCTGGCTGTTTGCCCATTTTCTATGGGTCCCCACCCGAAGGTGATTTAGCCTTGTGGCAACTTTCGGTCCTCAGTGGCCCAACCCTGTTTGGCTGGGCATTTATCTACAAGGGGATGGCAGTTTGGCTCTGGTGCCATGTGCTTTCGGTGCGTCCCACCCCATCCCAGTGATGATGGTAAACACCAAGATGAAGCCGGCAGCCTAGTGCCTGGACATGCTCCTGGCAGATGTTTCCCGAGGGAGAGGAGTTTGTTGGGGAGCAGCACAGTTCCCAGACTGACCTCAGAGGTGGTCTGGAGTCTTGGCCTCCTTGGGGTCTGCTCATTTATTCTTTCCTCACCACCCTTCCACCTGGGAAGTTTTCAGACTCAACTCTTTTGAGGTGCATTCTGCAATGACAGTAGCTCCATGCATTTTGTGACTCAGAGATCAAGTGATGCTCCAAGCAGTTTGCCATAAGCTACTGTCCCTAGCCTGGGTCCCCAGGCAAAGTCTCAGCCTGAAATGCATTATCCAGGCTGGATTGCACTTACTTTTCACATGTTGCAGGGGAGGAGGGAGAGTGGAAGAGTCAGGAAAGGAGGGAGGGAGGGAGGAAAAGGGAGGAGTTAAGGTTGAGGAGTGAGGAAAAGTTGGAGTAGGGAAGCAGAAGAACAGTGAAAGGTGGGAATGGAGATGGAGAGGACAGGTGAGAGCATGAAGGAGGGACAGCCACCTCATCCAGGTTTGACTCCAGGAAAAAAAAAAATCTAATCTTTAAAATATTAAAAGTCAAACTATCTCACACCATATAAAAAAAATCAACTCAAAATGAGTAAGAGACTTGAATGGAAGACCTGAAACCATAAAATACATAGATGAAAACAGGCAAAACACTCCATGACATTAACCTCAGAAACTTCTTTGAGGACTCATCTCTAGAAGGAAGGAAAACAAAGGAGAATATAAACAGCTGGGACTACATCAAACTAAAAAGCTTCCGTACAGCAAAAGAGACCGCCCCAACAGAAAGAGACACCCACTAAATGGCAGAAAATATCTGCACACCATACAACAGACAAGAGACCGATATCAAAGATCTACAAAGAGCTCATATGACTCAACAAAAACAAAGTCAACAACCAGTCAAAAAATGAGCAAAAGAGCTGAAAAGACACTTCACCAAAGAAGAAATGCAAATGGCCAATAGGCATATGAAAAAATGTTCAACATCAATTATCAGGGAAATGCAAATTAAAACTACAATGAGATACCACCTCACACTGGTGAGAACAGCCCATATTTTAAAAAGCAACCTAGAAACAACAAACACTGGTGAAGATGCGGAGAAAAAGGAACCCTCTTACAGTGCTGGTGGGAATGCACACTGGTCCGCCACAATGGAAAGCTGTATGGAGGTTCTTCAAAACACAAAAAATGGAGCTACCATACTATCTGGTGATTCCACTTCTAGGAATCTACCCAAGGAACACAAAAACACTAATTTGGAAGGGCCCCTGCACTCCTATGTTCATTGCAGCACTATTTATAATAGTCACAATGAGTGAATCAAAGAGATGAGGTATAAATACACAGTGGAATACTACTCCGCCATCAAAAAGATAAACATGTCATTTGCGACAACGTGGATGGAAAAAAAAGGGCTTATGTAAGTGAAATAAGTCAGAAAGAAAAAAGACAAATACTGGATGGTTTCATTTCTATGTGCAATATAGAGAAACTGAACAAAGGGTCAGGGAAAAGACAAAACTTGCAAGCTGACCACAGATCTGAGGCACACAGCAGGGGAAGCAGACAGACTAAAACAAGGGAGGGAAGAGCACAAGGGACTGTGGTGATGAGGCAAAGGTGCTATGGTCTTGGGAGAATTATTGGGACTACACCTGAGGGGAGGCATCAAATACTATCCAAAAATTAACAGAAATGTCAGAAAATAAAACATTAAAAGGAAAAAAGAAACAAAGGTGACTGGTGGGCAAGGAAATGTGGATGAATCAGCAACTTGACTTACATGCCTGGAGGTTTGGAACTGAGGCTCAGTGGTTGACGTAACAGTTACCTCCCGGACAATCAAAATACTTCACTGTCAGTATTTCATTCATTTTTCAAAGCAGGTGGGAAATAGATTTTCCCTTCCCTTCTAGGCACCTCGGAGGGAAAGCTGAGACTCTCCCACTGGTTCTGCTCCAAACTGCCTCCACTCCGCTGCCCTTTGTAAAGAAACTACGTTTCCCCACCGGGCTTAAATTTCCCCACTCCCACACCTTTCACCCCGACATGTCCTTCCTCGTCTCCCACCCCTCAGTGTGTCTGTTTGATCTACCTGCAGAGAGGAGGGGTCCTTGGCGGGAAGGTCACATGAACTTCGGTGCCTACAGATACCTCACCTTAGGGGTCGACACTATTGCAGGATGGATTTGCCCTCCAGGGCTGACCTAAACCAGTGGTGGCAGGAGAGGGCCTTGTGGGCAGATGGCCACAGACACCGACAGGCAACTCGGGATCTGGGAGGCAGTTTCCAGAAGCCTACGCTGTCTTGCATAGCAGGGTTTTTTCCTTGCAAGCGGGGGGAGCGGTCTTTCCAAGGCCCTGTGGGCAGATCTTTTAATAATTCACTCTGCCCTTTTCATGTCAATCTTGTCTGAACGCAGACTTCAGTGCATGCACACGGGATGCTGTAGCCATTTTCTGCAAAATGCAGGCTGTTTTCATTTGGTGGTTATTAGCAGTGACAGATACTTTTATGGCTTACAATAGGTTAGTTTCTTCTACCAATGACTTTCTTGCCAGTGCTGAGAATCACAGGTATGTGGTGGAGGCGTGGGGGGTGCCTAGGGCCACACCGCCTGTATTTAGCTGTGTGGCCTCAAGCAACTTAAACTCTCTGGACCTCAGTTTCCCTTTTGTGAAAAGAGGTTTAGCTCCAAGCCTGCTTCCAGTCTAATCTTGGGGTTCTAATGCACAGAACTCAAGTATTGGGGGGGACATGAAGCTGTGCGGTCCGGAGTGAGGGCTACTGACCACACGCGCCTGTTGGCTCTAAGCGAGGTGCACTCCGCATGAACAGGGAACACCAACGTAGACCAGACGTCAAAGTCTGGGCATAGTACAAACATCACATACCAACCTTACACTGCTGCTATGATCAAGTAATGCTTTGAACGTTACTTTTTTTTTTCCAACTTTTCTAATGTGGCTCCTGGAAAAATTTAGATAGACACATGGTGCAAAGTCCATCAATTGGACAGTGCTGCCCTGTTAAGTGGATATTACTAAAGCAGAACAAAAGTCATATCAGAAGTATATTTACCTCTGAATGCTGTGACTCAGTTACTTATTGGTTCTTGATTCAGGGTGACTAAAATACTTGTGAGCCATTGCCCACATGATAAAAATTTTTTAAGATTATTTATGCATACAAGAGCTGAGGTGAGCTGGGGTATAGGCCAGAAGTGTGGGGGTGAGAGGATTCACCAGAGACAGAGTGGGGAGCAGAACAGGCAGACTGACCGAAATACACTGCTGAGGGGAGCAGTGGATGAGACAGAAGAGGTCTGCTGTGCCATGTGGGTCAGCTCCCTGACCAGGGATTGAACTCATGCCACAGTGGCTGGCAATAGCTTCATAGTGCTGAGACTTAACCCCTGCGCCACCAGAGAGCCACCCCAGCCCCAACCCCGCCGCATGTGACAAATTTTAAATTTTCTTTAAATTCATTAAACACAAAAGTGTTAGGTCTTTTATACCATGAAGATAGCCTGAAATCAAGCAACACCTGAGGTTATGTTGGTGCCCTAGAGATCACTAAATTTGGAAATCCACTGACCAACAGGACACAGGAAAACACAGAACGGGTTTTTGGGACAAAAATGGGATCAATGGATGCATCTTTTCAGGGTCACGGAGGAAGGCTGTGTACATTGGCCATTGTGTTTGAGGTTGAGGCAGCTCTGTGCTGTGGGAACAAGTGTATGACGTAGCCGTCGTGTGCTGATGGCACCGCGGGTAGGGGGCTCAGTAGGCTCCAGCTGGGAAGAGGCATCCCCCACACAAGCTGGTCACCACCTTGCAGGGTTCATGGGACAGCGCGAGGCTGCCATCAAGGACATCAGGAGCCGTGCAGGACCGCCAAGTGGCCGCCAGGGGTCACCCTTCTGCTTCTTTTGTGCTTTGCTCCCAGTAGATACAATCGTTCAAGTCCTGTGGGGTCTAGGAAAGGCCTTTATGAGTCTGTGCCTGGAGTAAGTCTGTCTCTGGTGTGCGTTGTTTCTGGAGAAATGATTTTAAAGACAAGTCTGGCGAGAGTGTTCCCACATAATATAAGAACTTTGGTTTAGGAAATTTTCCAGATGTGGTTCTCGAAAAGTTGACCTTAGAAAGAAAAGCTGTCCAACCTAGGATATTGCTTTCTGAATTCATTTGGGGGTGTGTGCGTGTGTGTGTCAGAGAGAGACCGACGTGCGGGGGGGGGGGGGGGGGGAGAGAGAGAGAGAGAGACCATGTTTCCCTGAGTTTTGGTTGTCTCATATAATTTTTAACTTTTTTCCAGTTTACTTGCTGTTGTGCACATAGTGGTATTTTAACTTTGTGGTACAAAATAGTGAAATTGGGCCTCCCTGGTGGAGCAAAAGGTTAAATCTCAGCACTATTAAGCTATCGGCAGCCACTGCAGCACTAGTTCAATCCCCAGCCAGGGAGATTCCCACATGGCGCAGCAGACCTCTCCTGTCTCACCGGGCTGCTCCCCTCAGCAGTGTACTTCAGTCGAACTGCCTGTTCTGCTCCCCACTGTGTCTGGTGAATCATCTCACCGCCTCATACCTCTGGCCTATACCCCAGCTTGTATGCATAAATTAATTAATTAATTAATTAAATCAATCTTTAAAAATATAGTGACATTAAACTAGATTTTATAACAACTACTAGTTTGGAAGGTTTAATATATCAAACTTCCTCCCCCCGGAAGTTTGTCTTTGAGTACTTTCTGCAGTGCGCACAGACCAGGTGAACACGTAGCCCTGAGGCTGGGCAGAGGGACACTGGACCACGTGACGGTGGACATGGAGTGTGCATCGGGGAGGCGACTGCTCTAACAATGTCAAAGTCTCGGGGGCTCAACCTGTGCAGGTTTCCTCCTGCTCACACCACAGTCCAGAGTCACCAGGCTGGCTGCCCCTTCCGCCCTGACTGCTGCCTTTGCTTTCTTTCCTCTAAGCTGCCTTCAACCTCTGGGGGACTCTGCGCCCCATAATGATGCTCACAACTCCAAGCACATGTTGCTGTCACACCTGCAATCTCAAGAGAGAGCCCTTCTCTGTTTCCTGCTAACTCACACCCCCCAAAAAATGCCCATTTGGTTCACAGGGACTTTCCTGGGGTCCACAGTTTGCACCAACAGGGGGGCCTGGCTTGGGGCTCCCACCCAGAGCTGGGCTTAAAGGCTTCCTTGAAAGGGGTGCAGGGACACCTGCCAGTAGGCCATGGACACCAGGAACTCACCATAGTCGGCCATCTCCTAGGACTGGGGTTTGTTTCTGTGATTTGTGGAGAAGTGGTGAGAAGCCACTGCCTCCTGATTTTAACCTGGGCACTCTGTTTAGTTTGATTCTCAGCTACTAGTACTTGGGAAGACTGTCCAAGATGAAGAGGGCTGAGGGGATGACGCCAAGCGAAATAAGCTGGAGAGTAAAAGACATCAAATATAAATGACCAAGGAGACATGGCAGTAATAATTCATAGCTGAAAATATGTACAGCTAACAGAGGGGTGGGAGGAGTGAGGAGAATGGAGAGGGAAAGTGAGCAGAGCTTTGGTGGAGGGTGAGGCAGGCTTGGGCACATGCCAAGGTGTGAAGCTGTACCCCTAAAATTATATAAATGATTGGCAAATCAACTTGAGAAAAAAGTAGTTTGCCTGTTGCTTATCTTGTGCGTCGAGAGTCAGCAATGATGCTCGCCAGTCCCTGGTCCTGCTGTGTTCCTGGCTCTGCATTTTTTTTTTTTTTTTTTTAATTTCTGAGGTCGTCGTCATCCTTCTTGGCTGACCACTGGGCACTGTTTCCCACACTCTTGTTTGGGAGGAAGCCTGTTGTATTTTACCTTGGAGGTAAATATCAAAGTAATTGCCAGAATAATTTTTTTTAAAGACACTAAAATGGGGTGCCTGGATTATGTAGAATTGTACTTGGCAGACCTCTGGAAAATGCCCTTTGATACCGGGTGGAGTGAGCAATGACCCAAAGACCTTCCATCTAGCAGACTGGATATCTAGACCCACAGAGCATAGTTAGCTGATGGTGAAAGTATTCAGATGTCCCTAATGTTCTGTTTGATTTAATAAATATCAAGAAAAAAGTTACAGTGCCCGAAATATTCATTCTTGGCAGGAGGGGTTTGGATATGTATCAGATTCTAAAATCATCAAACTCATAATCACAGTGGAAAGAATATTTTTATAATAAAATAGGATTTTTTTTAATTTTTTTCTGATTCTAAAAGAACTTTTCTTTGTTATAAATTCAAGAACTAAAGCCACCAAAAAAACCCACAAAAGTTACCTACAATTTTACTAGCACCTAGTTTTATAAAACCACAATTAACACTTGAGTGTTTCTTTTTTCTTGGTCTTAATATTGAAATCATTTTAAAGATAGAATTCTGTTGCTTATACAATTTTTCCTATATTTTTCGTACAAAGTAACATAAATATTGGTTAAAAGTCAGTATTTGAAAGGCATGAAGTTAAAAGCTCAAATTATCACCAATTCGTGTTCTCTAGAGGAACCAATTCATTTTTTTTAAGTCAATTACGGTATTTAAAGTTTTGTTTCTAAATAAGCTTCTTTGCCACTTCTTGACTTGCCCAGAATAGGTGTACAATGGGCAGCTGACAATGTAATTAGTCTATTATGGAACATTTAGGATTTGGGGGAAGTTTTCACTATTGTGGCTACATCAGCTAATCTTTTTCTTCCCCTGCCATAAAGGAAGCATTAATTCCATTTTTGTATAAGGTGACTGGTAATAAAATCGGGTTTCATTTAGTCATATTATTTTATGTTTTCCATTTGTCTCATAGTTTTCTTCCTTTGAATTGAACTTGTCAGCTGATCACAACTTAAAAATAAAACAGAAAAAAATGTGTTGCTGATTAAAGAAAGACATACAGATTAATGGAACAGAATTGAGAGCTCAGAAATCTCCCTTACATAGACACTCAGTTGATTTCTGAGAAGCATGTCAGGATAATTCAATGGGAAAAGAAAATAATCTTCATTAAGTGATAGTGGGACAAAAGAATAAATTGAAACCCCTACTGTTGCCAAATTGGTCCTGCTGCCCAATGGCCTATGTGAGCTAATCTTCTCCACAATTATTTTAATTGTTTTGTGGAGGATGAATTCTTTAAAGTGTAGTTCCACATTAAAAATGGCCAAATTTGCATACAGAATGTCTGTGTACAGTGTTCTCCTTCCAAAGTTTTTATGTGGTCAACTATATCAATTTTTTCCTTCTTAATTCTGTTTGCCTTTATGTTAAAACTTCTGCACCCCAAAATCAAATACACACACATTTGTATTTTTTTTTAGGCGTCATGTGGTTTCATAATTTTACAGCAAAGACTTTGATCTAGCCAAAGTTTATTTTTGTCTATAATGAGATACAGAAGTCTGATTTTTCTTCTCAAACTATTAGCCACTTGCCCATAACCATTCTTTCCTTTTCCCACTGAGTCAAATGTTACCTGTATCATCAATGAGGTTTTTCTATCTAGGACCTGTTTGGGAAGAAGGCAGGGAAGTGGTACAGAGGAACTTCTAATCTCTTGAATGAAATCAACTCCATGTAGATAAACCCACACAAATTTGGACAACCAATCTTTGACAAAGGAGCTAGGGCCATACAATGGAGAAAAGCTTCTTTAATAAATGGTGCTGGGAAATATGGGTAACCACTTGTAAAATAATGAAACAAGATCCATCCTTAACTCCACACACAAAAATCAGTTCAAAACAGATGAAATATGGATATAAGAACCAGAGCCATAAAGTACTTGAAAGGAAATATGGGACCACAGCACAGGACATCTACCACAAAGACAGATTTGGGAACACAACCTCAACAATAAGGGACACAACCATAGAAATAAATATGTAGGACTACATCTTAAAACTTAAAAGTTTTTGTACCTCAAAAGAAACCATCACAAAAACAAAAAGGCAACCTACATTATGGGTAAAATATTTGCATACTACACATCTGATAAGACGCTAATCTCCAAAATTTACAAATTTCATATACAATCCAACAACAAACAACCCAATCAAAAAATGGGCAAAGGACCTAAATAGACACTTTTCTAAAGAAGACATTCAGACGACCTACAGACACAAAAAAAATTGTTCAGCATCACTTATTGTAAGGGAAATGCAAATTAAAACCACACTGAAAAACCACTTCACCCCTTTGAGAATGGCCCATACAAAAAAATAACAGAATTAACAGTTGTTGGCAAGATTGTGGTGAAAAAGGAATTCTCATTCACTGTTGGTGGTAATGCAAGTGGTACAGCCCCTCTGGAAAATGGTGTGGCACTCTCTTAAGAAAATAAAAAATGGTAATTCTGTGTAATTCAGCAGAACCTCTATTAGGTAATTATCCAAATAATATGAAAACTAATATAAAAAGACTGATCTACAGTTTGCACAGAGCAGCACTGCCCACAATTGCCAAGTCACAGAACCAACACAGTGCCCTTCACAAGACGAATGGATAGAGAAGTTTTGGAACATATACTCACTGGAGTACTACGTAACTGAAAAAAGATGAAATGGTGGCATTTGGGACAAAATGGATGGTCCAGTTCATTATGTTGAGTGAAATAAGTAAAAAAATGAAAGATATCAGATGGTTTCACTCATCTGTAGAATATAATCAAAATATATATGCAGGCAAAGTGTAATGGGAATAAATCTTGAACCCTGTAAGAGAATATAATGGTTACTAGAGGGAACAGGCGGGAGAGGGTGTGGGGTGGGAGAAGGATGCTTGTGGATGTGGCCATGGGTAGTTCGGGGAGGACGAGTGAAGCATGTACATATATGGAAGAACAAAACTGTAACCCTCCATATTCAAATAAAAATTAAAAAGTAAATATGTTGAAAATTTTATTTTAGAAAGGAATTAATACGACATAATAGAGCTCAAGTCAGATCTCCCCACGGTATGGATGACCTTTCCTTCTGCAGGGGTGTAGAACATGCCACCCCAAAATCCCACCTCTTGGCAGATGAATTACTTTGAGCTGCTTCTGTTCTTTGACTGTACACCCAGAAATGGAATGGCTGGATCACTTGAGAGCTCTAGTTAAGTTTTTAAGGAGCGACCCTGAAGGTTTCTGGCGTGTCTGCGCCATCTTGCTTTCCGCCCAACCACATACAAGGGCTCTGATTTCCCTACATCCTCATGAACACTTATCATCAAACCACTTTATGTTGCGATAGCAGCCTTCTAAATGCGTGTGAAATGGCCTCTCAATGTGGTTTCAAGATGACAGGGAGCATCTTTGATGTGCTCTCTGGTCATCTGCAAATCTCCAGTGGCGCAATCTCAAGTCCTGTGCCCATTTTTTAAAATTGGTTACTTGCGTATTTTTGGTTTTGGTGTCTGTGGACATAAATACAGTTTTGATTCTTTTCAAGAGATGATAGGAAATAAATTGAAAGCCATAGCAACGGTTGCTGTCAACTCTGAAAAACATCTTAAGACCTAATGCTTTTCACGCTCTAATATGGGTGTTCCCGGGCATGAAAAAGTAATGAAAAACTTTGCAAGGCTGTAGTGAAATGAATTTTGAAAATCTTAGGAGTCATTTTAGCATTGTAAATAGATGTTCGGTAAATTACATATTTCATGGTGTCTGGGGCCCCCTTCGCCAACATGCCTGGAACTTGGGTAAAGAATAGTCCCTTTTTCGTGTTGAATCCAGTGGGCTTCTCAACCTTCTCAATTCAGAGCTCCACACAACCAGTCCAAACCACCAAGGCAGCAGACCGGAGCAAGCCCACTGATCATGCTGTCCTCCAAAACACTTGCCAGGCAAGGCGGCGAGCACAAGTGCTCCAACAGGCCGCACTTAAAGTGGCCCAGTGGAGAGTCCGAATGAGCGCAGGGGCCTGACCTCACTGAGAAGCCCTGTCATAAAGACACATACGCTTCCATCCATCACTTGCCCCAGCGATGTTGCCACACAATTCTTGTTGTTGTTACACTGTTCCTTTTAAATACTATGAAGCTAGATGTTGATGACATAGGTATTTGACATGTTGAAACAGGTCTCCATAGAAGGACCACTTCTCACACTGCTGTCAGTGCTCCGAAAAATGTTATTCAAGCATCTTGTGGGATTTGGCCTCCGCAAAAGGTGTAATGGTTGTATGACAAGAACATGGGTTCTAAAAAAGGAGGTGACTGTATCTTTGAACTAGGGATGAAAATTTCCAAAGTCTCAAAAAGGAATTTCTAGAAACACCCTCCAATGTTTAGTGATTATTTTAAACCACAAACGATGGAGAATGAACAACAAAAGGGAGGGTGTCATTATTCCCTGATCCCTACCTGATATTTTGTACAAATGAGCAGCATGGCTCTCTGACACACTCC
Source organism: Scalopus aquaticus (assembly GCA_004024925.1). Taxonomy (NCBI): domain Eukaryota; kingdom Metazoa; phylum Chordata; class Mammalia; order Eulipotyphla; family Talpidae; genus Scalopus; species Scalopus aquaticus. Next base: position 5,217 of record PVIJ01018278.1, on the reverse strand, counting down.
CTACAGCCTGTCATTTTCACTCCATATTTTTGTTTTTACATAGATATAGTTTGGGTTCCTTTCAAGATATGATTGGAAATAAATGGAAACATTAAAAACCAGAGTGACAGTTGCCAAAAACATCGTAACACCTAATGCTTTTCACTCTCCAGTACGTGCGTTCCCAGGCATCCCATCAGAAGTGACCGGCCCTCTCTCTGGAGAGTGACTTACTATATGACAGGAAACATGACGAGCTGGTTTCTTAAACATGACTTAGTATGGAGACAGAATTCATTCAAAAATAAATGTAACCGTTCACAATGGCTATCAATAGCACCCCGGATGGACTGGAAGCTTGTGGGGAATGCACGTTGCGGGGCACCTCCCGATCCCCCTTCCCCCCACACACACTCTGATTCAGCAGTGCTGGGGAAGGTCCTGCAAACTGCACCCTCCAAGCTCACCAGGTGGTTCTGGGACACTGTGAGAACCATCCTTCTTGTAGGAGCTTGCTCTGTCTTACCTAGACTCTTTCTTGTGGTGTGGGTAAGAATGGAATTTCCCCCACCCCTGACTGAAGAGCAGAACAGAGAGACCGTTTCCAAACATAACATCTAATGAGCAATCTGAAGTGACCCTCCCTCTGCAGTGAAATTGAGGACAGAAGTTGTTATTTTTAGAACACAAAGATTTGCTAGCATTTTCAGAAAAAAAAAAAAAAACTGAAAAAGATCCACTCTCTTTTTGTCACTGGATTTAGATGACTGGTTTATAAATAACAAGTAAAAGGGGGAAAAAATAACAGGATAAGAGTATTGCTGTGAAGTTGACTAATATCGCTGGCAGTTTAAGGAGAAAATAATGTAGCCATTCCCCAGCTATGACAAAGATTCTAACTTCTGTGACTAGAAGGAGGACATCTTAAGCAATGGAGGCTGCCTGCAAGCCAAATGCAAGGGTATCTTTGTAGCTGGGATAGGCGACGCAGCCCCCCACGCATGGGTGGATCCTGTGGCCACAAAGGTGGGAGGTGGTTGTGGGCTGAGCAGAGGTGGCGTCCAGCAGCTGGCCAGGAGGGAAACATCAGGACCCACCAGCACCTTGCAGGTGGTCCAAGTCTACCTGCCTCTCACTGGCCTTGGCATTCGACTGTAGAACGGTCTAAACTGTGCTGAAAAACTGGGATTCCCTGGTCAGGCATTGTTTGAAATCCTCAGTATTGCTTCCACTTGGGGGCAGACACTTTATTGTGTGTCTCTGGCACAGAGTTTCCCTACCCGGTCACTGTTGACATTCTGGTCTGGATCATGCTTTGTTGTTAGAGGGTGTCTGCACAAGGTAGGGTGCTGAGCAGCATATCTGGCCAAGACCCCTCAGATGCCAGGTGGATCCCCCACATCCTCTCAGACTATCTTTTATATGACATATGTAATGCCTGGCCCCAGTGTCCTTCAGCCTCACTGAACTCCAGAAAAATCCCTGCTCTGGATTAATTCAGCTCTGACACCCCCATTCCTATAGCACAGAACTCCAATTGAGAAAATCCTAAGTTTATGTAAATTCATGGTGTCCCATGAATGAGTCTTGATAAGGGAGCAAGAGGTTCTTTTTTCTCTTTCCCCACCCCAATCTTTTCCATCCTCACTTTGGAAAGGTGCTCAATATTGAACAGGTTTTATTCTGTCTTTTGTTTTATTACTTATGCACTTTGAAGAGTGAAAAACATGGGGGCAGGGAGGAGGGGAGTCATGTAACTCTAAGGAGAGACCAACCCAATGGATGTACTTTTAAGCAGCCAGAAGAAGCCATGAATAGTCCTTTCCCAGCCTGACCACAGGCCATGCTCAGGGTGAATCTCTCAAGAGCTGAGAGGAAAAGAAACAAAAAGGCAGGTGGGAGAGGCCAGGAAGAGAATGAGCTATGAGTAGGCATCCTGTATGAGTGGCCACATGGCCCCATCCACTGACTTCTAAGTATGTCCCTGGTGATCTAGCTAAAGACAAGGTCGTAAGACTGTGCTCTCCTGGCAACGGACTGTAATCAGGTATCTTTTAGGCATCACAGGGCAAGGGACTTACAAATATTTTATGAAACCCACAAAGTAAATGTATGTAGCAGATGCACAAGAGACAAAGAGAAGGGAGCGAAAGCACACCACTATAGAAAACCAACAAATCACAAAGGAAGAGCTCAGGACAGAGAGAGAGGGGAAGGAAGGAATTACAAAACAATCAGAAACCAATTCATAAAATGGCAGAAGGACCTATCTGTTAATACTTACTCTTAATGTAAATGGACTAAATGCACCAAAAAAAAAAAAAAAAGACAGTGAATAGAAAAAAAAATTAAGCCTCACTTCTATGCTGCCTATAAGAGATTTATTTTTGCCTTTAAGGACATACATACTGAAAGTGCAAGGCTGGAGGAAGATATTCCATGACATTGGCAAGAAAATGAGAGCAGGGAAAGCTAAACTTATATCAGACAAGTTTAAGCCAAAGTCTGTCACAAGAGACAAAGATTATATAAGGATTAAAGGATCATCATTACCCATAATGATCTGTGGACTCAATGAAATCCCTATGAAAATTCCATTTTCATGAAAATAGAAGACAATCCTAAAGGATCAATTATCAAGAGGATATTAGTTACCATTTCTACACTCAATGTAGGAGTAACTAAAAATATAAACATGAACAGTTCTGAAAGGAGAAAAAAGCAGTAATACAACAGGAAGAGCTTTTGTTAGCATAAAAGTCACTTTCTGCAAATCCAAACAGAAAATCAATATAGCAACAGACTTTACATGTCAGATCAGATGGCCCTAACCTACATCTACAGAACATTCCATCCAACAGCCAAATATACATTCCTCTCAAACCCATGTGGAACAGTCTCCAGGATAGATTAGGTGCTAGGCCATAAAATAAATCTTACCAATTTTAAAATATTGAAATTTCATCAAGCATCTTTTCAATTCACAATTGGTATGGAATTAGAATTGCAATAACACTGAAAAATTCACAAATATGTGGAGATTAAACATTCTTCTTACCAACTAGCAGTTCAAAGAAGATATCAAAAGAGAAATAAAAAAAACACCTTGAGATAAATAGAATAGCTCCTCAAGAAACTAGAAACAGAACAACATTACGCCTAAAGTTAGCGGAAATAAATAAATGAGAGTGGAAACAAATGAATGAGAGCTTAAAAACACAATAGAAAAGATCAGTGTAAATCACAGCTCATTTATTTAAAATATAAGATATACAAAATGAATATATAAGGATGCCCAATCTTGCCACTTATACTCAATATAGTATTGGAAATCCCAGCCAGAGCAATTAGGCAAGAAAAAGAAAAGACCTCAAAACACCAGATTCACTCATCTCTTTGTTAATGTAACATGTTCTTCTACAGAAAACACTGGACACTCTACCACAAAAATAATTAAAAGAAACAAATTCAGTAATTTGCAGGATATGAAAATCAATATATAAAAGCCAGTTGCATTTCTACATAACATCAGTCTACCAGAAAGAGAACTAATAATCTTATTTACAATAGTATGAAAACGTTGCAATTTGGGTGTAAATTTAACCGAAGGAGTGTAAAACCTGTACTCTGAAAACTATAAGACACTGATGAAATAAATGTAAAGACATCCTATGCTCATGGATTGGAAGTTGCTATTGTTAAAATGCTCCAACTACCTATGTTATCTACAGAGTCAATGCAATCCTAGGGGAAATTCTATTGACATTTTTTATGGAAATAGGAGAAAATCCTAAAAATTTTGCATGGAACCACAGGAGACAACCCCCCCACCCCCCAAAGCTTGAAAAAGAATGCAAACTGAGCCATCCCACTTCCTGATTTCAAAATATGCTATAAAACTTCAGTAGTCAAAACAATGTGACACTAGCATAAAAATCAACACAAAGATTGTTAGAACAGAATCAACAGCCACAAATAAGCCCATGCATGCAGTCCATTTTTGACAAAGGAGCCAAGAATATCCAATGGGGAAAAGACAGCCTCTTCAATAAATGATATTGGGAAAACTGGACACATTTGAAAGAATGAAACTGGGCCTCTATCTTTCACCAAAACTATAATCAGCTCGAAAGGGGTTAAAGACTTTAGTATGAGAACTGAAACCATAGAGCTTCTAAACGGAGACAGTGTTAGCTTATTTACATAGTCTCAGCAATTATTTTTTGAATTTGAAACCAAAAAGGAAGGCAATAGAAGCAAGGAAATCATCACCAAGAGAATATATCTGCCAATAACATACCTGATAAGGGGTTAATATAGAAGATATATAAGGATATGTGTGTGTGTGCGCGTATATACATATATATATTACAATTAAATAAAATGGGCTAAAAGGACATTCTCCCAAGGAAGACATATAGATGGGCAACAGGTCAATGAAAGAGGCTCAATTGTCACATATTAGAAAATCACAGGGGCCTCCCCGGTGGCGCAGCGGTTAAGCGCTGCGCTGTGGAGCTGTTGGCAGCGGCGACGCGAGTTCGACGCCCGTCCGGGGAGAATCCCACATGGCGCGGCAGACCTCTCCTGCCTTGCCCGCTGCTCCCCTCAGCAGTGTATTTCTGATCTGCCTGTTCTGCTCCCCGCTCTGTCTCTGGTGAACCCTCTCGCCGCCCCACGCCTATGGCCTGTACCCCAACTTGTATGTATAAATTAAAAAAAAAATTAAAAAAAAAAAAAAAAGAAAATCACAAACCCACCATGAGATCAACTGCTATTCGATGGAATTGGCTACCATTAAGAAAAGAAACGTGTTGACGGGGACATGAATTGGTACAGTCTCTATGGAAAACAGGACAGGAGTTCCTTAAGAAGTGAGGAACACAACTTCCATGTGAACCCACTTCTGCAAACAGGCAATGATATTATACAAACAGGCAATGATATTAGCGCCTCAAAGATATATCTGCACCCCCACCGCCACTGAAGCATTATTCACAGACCCCAAGAGAAGGAACCATCTGTGTCCAAGTAAATGGGTGGTATATATATCTCAGCCACAAAGAAGGAAAGCCCGCCATTTGTGACAGCATGGATGACCTGGAGGATTTTATGCTGAGTGAAATAAGCCGACACACAAAGACATGGTCCCTCTTATGTGCAGATTCTATAAAGCGCACTCAGAACGGGGAGCAGAATGGCCATGCCCAGGGCCTCCTGGCTGGGGGGGGGGGGGGG
>PVIJ01018277.1:0-26798 GCA_004024925.1 Scalopus aquaticus | reverse complement strand
AAACCATTCGATATTTTTCTTTTTCTTTCTGGCTTATTTCACTGAGTATGATCCCCTCTAATTCCATCCATGTCGCTGCAAATTGCATGTGTTTATCTTCTTTGAATGCTGAATAGTATTCCATTGTGTATATGTACCACATCTTCTTGATCCAATCATCTATTTTTGGACATCTGGGTTGCTTCCATACCTTTGCTATCGTGATAGTGCCGCAATGAACATACGGGTGCATGTAACCTTTCGGATTAGTGTTTTTGTGTCCTTTGGGTAGATTCCCAAAAGTGGGATTGCTGGGTCGTATGGGAGCTCCATGTTTAGCAGTTTGAGGAATCGCCATACAGCTTTCCATAGTGGTTGGACCAGTTCACATTCCCACTAGCATTGTAGAAGAGTTCCTTTTTCTCTACATCCTTTCCAGCATTTGTTATTGCCTGTATTTAGCTATGCGGGGTTTTTTGTGGTTCCATATGACTTTCATCAGTAGTCGATCTATTTCTTGAAGAATGTCATTGAGATTATTTTGGAATAGCATTGAATCTGTAAATTGCTTTTGGTAGGATTGTCATTTTGATAATGTTAATCCTTCCAATCCATGAACAAAGGATGCCTTTCCATCTTCTTGTGTCTTCTTCTATTTCTTTCAACAGAGTTTTGTAGTTTTCTTTGTATAAGTCAAGACCATGTTTTATGCTTACTATATTTAAACTTGTCCCTAGATTGTGTTTGCCTGATGCTCATATAAAGATTGAGGACTCTCTGGGGGAGATATATGATGGTTGGAGATATATGATGGTTTTGGAGGTTAAGGCTGGAGACTTGCAAAAAGAACTTCTTGGCGACAACCTTCATAAGCCTGTTGCCTTGAACCTAGACTCGTAAACTAGCACAGGGAATAAATTTCTATAATAAAACCTTTAATGTGTTTACATCTTTAACTAGGAGTGGCTTTTTTTTCTCACCTCAATCCTGAATATTTTTGTCTCCTTGCCATGCTCTATTGTTGAGTTGACCTCTGCAGATATCAGCTTTATTACATTTTTTCACTGAATTGGAATTTTTCTTGTACGCTATGAAGATGATGCTATTTTTATATTTTATTTTACAAATATAAATGCTCTTATTTAAATTTGTCTTTTAATTTGCTCAGTTTTTAATATTTATGTGTTCAAAATCTATCAACCTTTTCCTTTAGAGTTTTTGCCTTTTTGGTGTTATGTTTATAGAAGTCTTTTCTTTCTTTTTTAAAAAAGATTTATTAAAGCACACAAGCTGGGGTGTAGGCCAGAGGTGTGGAGTGGTGAGAGGATTCACCAGAGGCAGTGGGGAGCAGAACAGGCAGATCTACTGAAGTATACCAGTGAGGGGAGCAGTGGTGAGACAAGAGAAGTCTGCTGTGCCATGTGGGAATCTCCCTGGCTGATTTCGAACTTGTGCTGCAGTGGCTGTGGATAGCTTCATAGTGCTGCATTTAACCTGCTGCACCACCAGGGAAGTCCCTAAAGAAGTCTTTTCTACCCAAGATATATTAAATATTTTCTTTCAGTAGTATTTCTTCTGTGGTTCAAGCATTTATACTTCTTTGATGAGAGCTTCCACAGGATTATTAGAGGGACAGGAAGGATATAGTTCTGCTACCCAGTGTGCTCTGCTCCTTTGACAGGCTCCAGGAACAGCCCGCCAACAACATTAGTTTCTTCTGAGGGGCTCAAAATGTTGGGGAACTGAATGAACTCCACCCACAGAAGTCTTATGGCCTCCGCCCCTCCTCCTTGCCTGGGGGATCCCATGCCTGGGACTACAACCCCTGTGATGACCTTTTGTAGAGGGTGGAGTTACGCAGCCATGCTGCGTAACTGAACTCACATGACCCTGTGTTCCTTGCTTTTCCTGCCTTTAACCTGCGCCCGCTCCCAGCTCAGACAGCATTACCATTGCTGGTAGGACCCATTGACCAATTAATCGCTCTTGTCTCTGCTCCATATGACTCATCTATGTCTTCTCCTGCCTTCTTTTCCAGGTCCTTTATAGCCACCACTCGATGCTCAGCTCCACACTTCCTTAGGTGGGGAGGGAACCTGGAACCTCCCCTTTCTATGGCGATTGCACTGTTAGGAGAATGTCTTCCTTTCCAAATAAGCTTGAGTGCCCGTTTTCCTATGTCAATTGGTGTATGTCAATTGGTGACAAGTAATAGTATTTCTACTTACATAGCTATCAGGCATGCAGAAGAGTCAGGTGTCAAAAGTGACCCCTTTGGGACACTGCATGGAACTGTAGCCTGATGCTGCCAGTGGAAGACCCCTCTGTGCAGGTTTTTGGGTCCTTCAGGTCATGGCAGGGATTGTTGGCAAAATGGCAAATTGCCAGCCCTCCCACCGTGTCCATGGACCCTGATGGGCCCACCCCTGGGGCTCCTGCCTGGCCTGGGAGGAAATGAGTAATGTGATTTGAATTGGCAAAAACCATGATTTTCACTTTAAAAGGGATCTTTTATTCTTGAGTCGAAGCCAATTGAAATGCCCCGAGCCTGGGCCTTTTTATTCAGGCAAGAACAATGAGATCAATTTTCAACAGAAAATGAGGGAAAAAGAGAGAGGGCTGGCAGCTGAGGTAATAGGCTGTAAAGGACAAAGTTTGAAATTAAATATTATGGCTTAAATAGTCCTGTAATTCAAGCCTCCCCAGCCCCAGCCCCCAATCTTGCATTAAGGAAATAAAACAAAAATCTCCTCACCGTAAAATAGAAGACAATCTTTTTCTAATAGAAGAAAATTCTCTCTGCAACATGAATTTGAGCTATAGCTATTTGATTTCTATGGAGATAAAGAGGCAGAGAAGTTAGTGCTGTTTGGAAGGGAATGTAAATGTGGTGTTAGGGAGTGAGGAGGAAGACTTCAAGCACCCTGGCTTATTAGAATTTTCTCTGCTTTATCCTGTTTTCACTGAGCAGCAGAAGGGATGTAGGGAGTTTTTATTTAATTTTTAGGGCAATTAAGGAAAGGAAACCCAGGCTGAGTGACTTTAGACTGCTCATTACCTTCTGGTGGGCAGAAGGAGAGTGCATATTTTAAATGTTAAGATCAGATTATTTATAAGTTTCACTTTATAATTCAAGGGCATGGAAGGACTGATAACTAGATTAACAGAGGAAACAGCCTTATGTACACAGCTGGTTTCATCTCTGTTAATAGGTCAGACTCTCAAGAGTCACATTTCTTGAATTTCTTCCTGGAAATGACAGATTCTGGGCAACCAAAGAAGTTAAAAGAAGGAAAACAACTTTTAGGCATTTCCCCCTCCCCAAATCTTGTGACAAATGTTGTGATAGGGGTAGGCATTCCCAGAAAAATGTTGTTTTAATATACTGTAAGATAAATTTAATTCCACACATCTCTTGGAATGAATTACTGACTCCCTAAAAGTAGCTGGGAGCCGCTAGAAGCCTCTGATATTGGTAATTTCAGTAGCATATGTTACACGCTGTCTTCGATTGTTCCGTAAAATGAATGCATCTAAATATAAGAGAATTCACAGTCATTTCATTATTTGGCTTCAGTGGCTGACTGTCTCCTATATCAGAGAACACTGGCTAACTAAATTTTCTAAAAAATATTGCTCTGAGAATTTGTATGTTTTTTTTTTTTTTTGTATGGACCTTTGTCTGAGGTCTTTGTTAAAGTCCTTTTAGCTAAAAATCATAAAAAATGAACACTATGTAGTTTAAGCAACAAAAGGACTTTCTGAATACAGAAAAGAGCAGACTAACCTAGCCTTGAGGAGGACAGGAAGTAGCCCCCAGGGGCCTCTGCAGCAGTACTTTGCCCTGCTCCCTGAGTGTTGGCAGTAACACAGCTGAAGCTCTCTGACTTCAGGCCCTGAGTCTAACTACTAACCCCAGTTCCTCTGGCTTTGGGCAGGTGTTCCCTTGAGGATCTGTGGTCTGTGGATGGGCGAGGAAACATCACAGAGGACGAATTGGCACTGCCCACTGCTCCCTTGGGTGTTAGAGTCTTACAGAGGACGAAAGCCTTGTGAGATGGGAATTCCTTACCATTGTCTATTATGCCCAACTGGTCTTTGTGTGTAGGAGAAACAATTTGTTATTTAAAATCCCACTGAACTATAGTACTTCTGAATCCTAGGGAAGGGCAGAATTTCTCTTTGGCATAGCTGAACTGTTTATGAAAAAAAAAAAGATAAGCTTCAAAGACTGACTTATAAAGCATAGCCATGAATGAAGAAGAAGGACCAAACTGCCTTTATTAATAAAACAAGAATTTGGAAGTTGCCAGGGATTGATAAGAGGAACCAAGGTATAATAAGAAAGCTAAGAATTTACCAGTGTATAGAGTGAATATGGCAAATGGGCATACTTACAATATGGGTATCTTCTATCTGGCCCTTAACTTAGTTTGCTGGGCAGTTATCTCCCCCCAAATCTTATTAGGCATTGACTTATGCCAAGGTTTCAGTGTGTTGATATTTTAGGCAGAGTATGAGTTGATGGTTGAAACTACGTGAAGGACATAGTGACATGGTCCCTTTAATTCAACTGATTGAATTCACAAGGAACTCAGAGTCTAGAAGAGGAAAGACAGATGCTCCCCTCCCCTTTTCTGATGAATATCAATTCAGGTTGAGAGGGACGGCAGATCTTCCTCTATGGTCAGCTGGAGTTTAGCCAATCACTTGAATTTCAAAAGAAAGGCTAACTCCAGTGGAGTTTTGGGGTTAGAACCATATACATGTTGAAATAATATGAATTTGGCAATGTGGGAGAATTTTTAGAATGTCATTTAAAGGCTTCGCTTGAACCTAGAATAACCAATGTAGCATCGTTTTTCTTGAAAGGGCAAGTGTGATATGTTATCATGAATGGTGGGTGGGGAATTGAGACACTTCAGAATGTGCACTTATTTATTTTCTAACTTTTGCATAGAAGAACTGGGGTGTAGGCCGGAGGTGTGGGGGGAGGGGTGTTGAGAGGATTCACCAGACACAGTGGGGAACCGAACAGGCGGACTGACTGATACACACTGCTAAGGGAAGCAGCCGTGGAGACTGGAGAGGTTTGCTGTGCCATGTGTGTTAGCTCCCTGGGGGGGGGGGTAGGGGTGGGGGTGGGGGTGGGAGATCTGGCTCTAACCTTAGCTGATAGTGCTGAGACTTAACCCCTAGGCTACCAGGGAGGCCCCAGGGAATGTGCACTTCTACTCAGAAAGGAGTTCACCGTGAAGAATCTTTTTTTTTTTTTAAAGATTTATTTATTCATGCATACAAGCTGGGGTATGGGCCAGAGGCGTGGGGAGAGGGTTCACCAGAGACAGAGCAAGGAGCAGAACAGGCAGATTGATGGAAATACACTGCTGAGGGGAGCAGCAGGAGAGGTCTGCGGCGCCATGTGGGAATCTCCCCAGCTAGGATTTGAACTCGTGTCGCTGATGCCGACAGCTCCACAGCACAGCACTTAACCAGGGAGGCCCAGAATCTTAACCGTTTATATCTGGGGTTCTCTTTTAATCCTCTCACTGTCTTTGCAGCAGGAGGGAGCAGAGCTGTGAGTGCCCCTAGTCCTCTGCTTGCCATCCTTGTGTTGGACATAAACTCATAACATAAAAAAATAGTCTTGTAAAAAATTTAAGTTAGTGAAAGGTGTATTGCTTCATCAGTTTTCAATTTTTCATTCTATGGAACATATTGAACTTCTAGGTGTCATTTTTAAAGGTGCCAAGAGAACCAGTCTACAATAAGTTCCTGTTACTGATATCTTCATTTATTCACTTTTTCTTCTCCCAAGTACATATTTAATGCATCTAATGCTTTTGAATGTTGCCAGTACAGAATGCATAAAATGGCAGGCATTTAAATAAGGCATTAAAATACTGAGATAAATGCCAATAGAAGGCCATATAAAATGCTAAAGGGAACAAGGAGTACAGTCAAATAAAATAGCTATGTCTAAAACTGGGGACAAGATAAGATGGGGAAAGGTGAGAACTTTATCTTTTTTCCCCAACTCTCTTTCTTACCACTTACCAGGAAAGGTCGTCCTGGTTCTTCACTGATTCCAAGCCCTTAGGTCACTTCTTTTAAGACATTTTTTGTCATAATAATCTCATAGTTGGTTTATTTTTTATAATTCCCCCCAAATTAGGCTTTTTATTTGGTGGGCAAGCCTACGGATCCCGACCACCAGGTAAAGCAGTTGCCCGAAAGGGAAATTTATTTTTTGGATTTCAAATGAACCTTTGAAATAGAATTTCCTTGGTTGAGGAGTAGGGAGTATGTACCGCAGTATGTAGGGTAAATGGGCCAACGCATCTCTCCCTCTTTAGAGAAAGAGCAAAATGGGGCAAATGTGGTAAAATTGAACAATTTGGGAGTCTGTGTGAAGAGTATGTGAGAGTTCTTTGTACTGTTCTTATAACTTTTCTGAAGGTTTGACACTCTTTCTAAATTGAAAAAAATTAAAAAAAAATGGGATTGCTCAGCTAATAACCTCCCCTTCAGTTTAGACCCACCTGTCGTTTCCCCATTGGATAGTGCTGGCCAGTAGAGGGCGGGTTTCAGGACACGTGGTTGCTCTAGGTCCTGTCAAAGTGTCCAGACATGAAGGATTTGTCCAAATTCCCTTAGGAGAGCCTTGGCTTAGGGGACACGGTAAAGGGTGTTTAGTATTTTCTCAACAAAACTTGATATCTTTTCCTTCATTAAAACAACAAATGTTTTTTTTCAGGGCATTTATCTTGCTGGTCTGTGTTCCTACCTAGCAGATTTTACATCCAGGCAGATCCTTCACTGGATATCTCAACTATTGATCTATTTAAGTTCCTCTTTATAAAAGGGTAAGATCTGTAAGATCTATTTATTATTATGTTCCCTTTTATAAAATAGATGTAAATATACACAACTAGCAGAAATGTTGTAACGAGTGAATAAATAATGGAAGTCAAGTGCTCAGCACAAAGCCTCGTATATTATAAGCCCTCAATAAATCATAAAGGAGGCGGTTTACTATAGGTTTTATTTTCATTACTTGCCATCCTGCAGTCTGGAGATTTTTTTCCTTTTAATTATATTTGAGTGGTAAACCTTTGACACCTTTTTTTCAAGGAGAGAGATTTGCTTTGGAAACTGTCAGCCAGGTTTTCTCATTTCTGTGCTCTCAGGTCTGTAGTCAATGTTTTTCAATTTCAAGGGGTTAAATGAGGACACCAAAAATATTGTTAGTATAGTGTGTGGATCCAAGCCTTTGGTTCTATTTGGTTAAGTACTTTATGGCCTATTTTATTTGTTAGTCCCAAGATAGTCTTATGAGTTACGTGATTACTGTTATTTTTCACTTCATAGGTGATTTTTAATTAGCTTATTAAGTGAGTTCATACAATCTCAAAAAGGTTAGAGGTGGTGTTTAAAAATTCAGTTCTACGAGTGCTAGAATTTTACCTGGTCCTCTGAGCCCTGCCATTTCTCTTGATTTTTGTGTTTTTTGACATGGTTATAGATGTAAGCTATTGTTCAAAAAGAAAAGCCAAAGAAAGCCGTGTAAGTTTTTAATGAAAGAAGTGAAATCAAGCCAAATCCCATGACTTCAGCATTAAATTACATTGATTTATTTTTTCAAGTTTTAGTTTATGACTGCTGCTTTCTTGAGTTTTCCCCCACAGGTGCTATTTTTTTATTTGTAAATTCATTAAGCAATCAAATAATTTTAATGTTTAATATTTGACTTCTTATAAGTGGACTGATCACCAAAAAGTTGTAGGATCTTCTCAGAAAATTTTTTACTTCTTCTTTCAGGACAATGTCAAAATCTGCACTATCCTCACTTTCTATTGCAGGAAATGAGAGAATTACAGAGGTAATGCATTTGGAAATGCTGCTAATACTATATAATGCTAAGCAATTTTGAAATCTTAAAATGAAGTCTTGGTTCCTCAGAAGCCCTCAGGAAGAGATTTTCTGGGAGAGGTTTTTAGAAGTATGAGGCAAATTTTGAAAGTCAGAGTTTAATGATAAACGTCAGTACTTGTTCCATCTCATTTTACTCCCTGGTCCTGAGATACAGAAACCACCACTTTTACAACTTTCTTACTTCTGTATTGCTAAATAATAAGAAAATATTGTCATTTCTTGGTTATTTTCAATTTTAAGCATTATCTAATAAAATGGACCGTATCAACTTATAAGAGATGTTTACTAGTTATGTCTTATGTATAGGTGTGTGTAGCAAATTACCTTTTAAAACTTAGAGGCTCTAAGAAACACTCATTTATTTTATCAGTTTCTCGGAGTCAGGAATGTGAATGTAGCTTAGCTGAGTGCCTCTATATCAAGGTCTCTTATAAAGTTGCCATCAAGCAAGGAGTGTGATTGTATCTGAATGTTCATCTAGGAGAGGAACCAATGCAAAACTCACTCCCGTGGTTCTTTCTGCAGGCTGTCCAACTGAGGGTGCTATTTCCTTTCTCTATGTACCGGAGACATTCCTCTATTATGTCACATGTGAATCTTTCCATAGGCAGTTCATGATGTTGTCACGCATTTACACTGGAGTAGTTTTCTCTTCCTGTCCAGGATTTTCACCTTGTTCAACTACTTTACATGCCATAAATCCTTCCTTTACCTCCTGATTCCTTTTGTCACCAGTTCCCTACTCAAAGTGAAAATTACTGAATATCTTTGGTAAAGCCTAGACCACATTGACCTACTAACAAGGAGATTGTTTAAAAAATTAACTTTCTAGGGCCTCCCTCGCGGCGCAGCGGTTGAGCGCTGCACTGTGGAGCTGTTGGCAGCAGCAATGCTAGTTCGGCGCCCAGCTGGGGAGATTCCCACATGGCATGGCAGACCTCTCCTGCCTCGCCTGCTGCTCCCCTCAGCAGTGTGTTTCTGATCTGCCTGTTCTGCTCCCCACTCTGACTCTGGTGAATCCTCTCACCACCCCCACACCTCTGGCCTGTAACCCAGCTTGTATGCATAAATAAATAAATCTTTAAAACAAAAAAAAAAAAGAAAATTAACTTTCTAGAGTTGAATTGAATCTCCTGTTTCAAGTGATTGAGAAACTCCCCCTCCACAGGGGAAGGGTTTAATGCTGTTCACTCAAAAGAATGACAAATGTTCCTTACCTTCATCTTTTCTGCTTAGGAAATATATTTGCTTACATTTTTATCTTTGAAGTATACTGATATATACAACAATTAATGTCACTTTATAATAATTTTATTCTATTTTAAATTTATAGAGCTGAAACTCAGAATAAAGTACCAATGTAAAGTAAAAAAGAAATTGCTTGTCAATTCTGCTCCATAATTCTACTCCCATAGATCCTTGTCTATCTTCATATTCCACCTGCCTTAAATGTGTTTCCTCTTCTTTCATCTAACTTGCACCAGATTCTATTGGTCTACCCAAATTCAGAGGAAACACTGTCTCTTCCATGGAAACTTCCTATGCATTCTTATCTAGAGACACTCTCTTTGAGACTTATCATGTCATCCTCTAGAGCTGTATTCACATAATACAACATTTTAAAAATTTTCATCGGTATTTATTGGGCACCTAAAAGTATTCTCTTTGAGTGAATGCTCAGAAGAGCACAATATCACAATACAGCTTTAGGCAGCATAAACATTCTTTAATTAAAACTAATTTTATTTTGTTATTATGCTATTCATTTTTACTATAAAGATGTTAAAACTGAAATAGAATAAATACAGTCAAGACTGCAAAAAAAAAATCATGACCAGAAATATGTACTATTTCCCAGTTCTGGACTGAGTGCTTTGCATGGATTGTCTATTCCTCAAGCTACTCTTTTTTTCCAACTTCTTTATGATGGTAAGACACACCCATTATTTATGAAGTGTGTCTATTTTTTTTTAAAGATTTATTTTAAATTTATACATACAAGCTGGGGTACAGGCCAGAGGCGTGGGGCGGCGAGAGGGTTCACCAGAGACGGAGCAGGTAGCAGAACAGGCAGATCAGAAACACACCACTGAGGGGAGCAGCGGGCAAGGCAGGAGAGGTCTGCCATGCCATGTGGGATTCTCCCCGGCTGGGTGTCGAACTCGCGTCGCCGCTGCTGACAGCTCCACAGCACAGCGCTTAACCGCTGCACCACCGGGGAGGCCCAAGTGTGTATATTTTTTATAGCAATGTGCCTGCAGAAAATAGCTCAGAAAGTAGAATATTCAGAAATAAGTCATTTAGCACTATTTAAAAAAAGATATGAACAGATAAAATTTACTTATATCAAACGTACTTTCAAGAAAGAATTGAAGGCTGTTCTCTGTGGACTGTATTTAAAGCTTCTGTCCCTGGATAGCGTTCATGCATGGATGAGAAGATATGCTGACTGTGGAGAAAAAAGTCAGCTGAAACTGAAGAGAATTGTCAAAGTGATAAAAAATGAACTGTATGGGCTTTTAGACACACTGCATGACCAGATGGATACAATTAGAGATTGTTTGAGGAAGCTTCTGTAAAGGAGATGTGAATAAAATCATTTAGTTATGAGCAAAATGCAAAAGAAGTGTGTGTGCATGTGCGTGTGTTTTTGGGTGGGGGTATGTCAAAGGAAGAGAGATTAATAATACTGAAGGAACATTCAGAGAGGTATGAGAATATATAACAGTTTTCCATTTTCTAAGAATGTGATGTTTTCAAAAAAACCTGTGGTGAAAGAATTTCTGTATTCACGGAAATTTTCACCATGTATTTTTGCCTTCTTTTTTCATCTTGCAGGACCTCCATCAATATCATCAATTTTCCAATTCCCCAGGAAGTCCATAACAGAATATAGGCAATTATAGGGCTGGATTTGTACATAAGTGAGAGATAGATTCAGATTCTGACCCAAGTTTAGGTCTCAACAAAACTTCCTACCTCTAAATTCAGTGCTGAATGTGTGGATCTCGCTGCCTTTCATCACACTTAGACTACATCTGCCCTTTTGATGTAAACACACATGTTTATCATATCCTCCCAACACAATTTGCCATGGGTGACCCCATTTCAAAGCAATGTTTGTTTAGCAAAGGTAGTTTACCCTAGCAAAGTTTTCTAAATAATTCACAGATTTCTATCAACTGAGAGAGAAATGTTGGTCCTTATGTCTGAAAAAAATGAATAGCTGTCTATATTTAGAAAAAAAAATACCTTCATCAAGGGTGTGATACGTAACTAAATTTAGACACGATTAGTGCAGTTCAAATAAATGCTATTACTACCTGTCACATAAGATGACTAATAACTACAAAAGCCTTTCCTGACGTAAACTACTCTACAGCTTGGAACTCTAAACTTGGGACTCTCAGATGATGGATATGGAGGAATTGGGCCCATCCGTATCAAATTATTATGAAATTACTCCTGCTCACAAAGTTAAAAAAAGAATGAGGATAATGGTAAATATGCATTTATATTACAGGGATAAAGAGCAAGGCTTTAGCATCTCACAGCCTGGGCGCAAATCTTGTGTTACACTTGGGGCAATAATCTGGTTTGTTTTTTGCCTCAATTTCTCATCTGTAAAATGGTGCAGATGAGATTGTATTATAATTGTACATTCGCTTTAATTTTTGAAAATTGAACGAATGAATACATGTCAAACACGTAGAGCAAGGTGCTGTTACCAGGCAGGGTGAGGGGCACCGCGAAGCCCCGAAACTGCCTGCTCTGAATAGGTTCTGCCCTCCAATGCATAAAGACAAAACATAATCTAGTGCATAAAAACTTGAATATAATTAGTGTGCAATAAAGAGAAGGGAAAGAATAGATAAAATAGTTCCACAGGAAACACCCAAAGTTGTCCATCTCCTTGTGGGTAAATGCCCAGCCAGACAGGCTTGGCCCAAAGCAGAACTGCTGAGAACCAAAAGCTTGCCACAAGCCTAAGGCGCTTTCTGATGGGGTGCCAAAGAAAAGGCACCGAAGAGGCCAGACAAGTCTGGAAGGAAAAGAGCAAAATCCAAATCAGGATAAAGGCTGTCTCATTGTAACGCCGATGGTCTCTCACAGGTCTCTCACCCACTCGTTTTTCAAGCATCTCCTTCCATGTTGCCTAAGACCTTGCAACTAGTCCAAGGCCAAGAAGCTAGCACTTCTTCACGTGTCCCTGTGCCATGTGCCTCTGCCACCTCTCCTTGACCTTTTCTTCCATTCTCCCAGTTTTCTCTGGCTTCTCCTTTCTGTTCAGCTGCACCCTCCCTTGGGTGGAGCAGGGAACCTGGAACCTCCCTTTTCCCTGGGGACTACCCTGTGACAGTTTGACATTACATGCCATCAATATTAGCTATTATTTTCCCCTGAAGTTAGTTTTTACTGCATTATAATGTAACTTTTGTTTAGGCAACTGTGTCTCCTACTGGAGTGTTCCTCCTGGTTTGTAGAAAACTTGAATGTTGCCACTTTAGCGCTTGAAGAGTAGGGACACAACAGGTATCTTATTCCTTTTTAGTTTTTGATGTCTGTACTGGCTCTTTCAGACCATTAGAATATTACTTATGAAATTAGTGCCTCTGTGTAGCAAATTGCACTTGGCAACGTGTAGAATTTAATTTAGCTTTCTGTATATGCAACCTGCTATGGAGTGCCTTATGCCCTGAGATAATTTGCTCTAGTTAGGAAACTTGAAGAAAACAGTAACATTCTACCTGTTTATCTTTATTTCTAGGACATTGAGGGAGTTGTGAAAGAAGAAAAAAATTCCCAGCACTCATTGCTTCATTAATAATAAAATAGCCCCAATGTTCTAAAAACAAAGTATTTTCTTCCTACAATGTTTTCAGTAAACTTTCATGAACAATATATGAATTACATAGAGTAGACTTTAAATGACATGTGGGTAACAAGAACATATCAAACTTCAATACAATTTCACTCACAATTTGATTCGGCAAGTCCAGAAAAATAGGTTACTTAAAACTGTCAGAGTTGTAGTGCAGGGTTGTTGACAGCTGTGAAGAAAAGTTGAATTATGCTGTGCTGAAAAGGTCAACGTTTTTGTTGATGCTGCTTGGTGGGATGGGAATGGCCTTTGGGATTGTCAAGTGCCTCCCTCCAGAGACTCTTACTGCTGTGGAATTCTCAGAGGTCAGACATTCTGAGATAAGGAGCAGGACTTGTTTTCTTACGATTGTCTGAATGCAGAGGTCATTCTTGAACACTTGAATCACTTCTCCCCCAAAGGCTCAAGTATAATAGTGGGTTAATAAAAGTAGGTAATAGTAAGTTTTGCAGGAAACATGGGAATATCTATTCTGGGTCTTCTAATTGAGTTTAATATTGTATGTGGAGAGATCATAGAAATATCAATAGAAGAAAACTAGCAAAGAGGCTTTTGTCGGAAAATCGTAAACACATTTGCATTTAATTTTCTTTTTTATTACCAACTTCATCATTGTGTATCACCTTCCTTTAAATGTCTTCCTCCTTTTTAAGCCCGTGACTTTTGAGGATGGGTCTCTATTCCAAATGAAATGATTGACATAAAATAATTTTGTCTGATGTAAAGGTTAAATAATTCTAGTATTAAGAGGAAAGACATTTAATAAGGAAATACATTTTTTGATCAGTGATTCTTTCTTATATATGCCATTCCACTGCATTTTGTAACTCAGGAGTTAAAGATATTTTGTGGAATGCATCATTATCCCTGCTAAAGTACATAGTGTTCTTTCATTTAGTTGACATGAATATTTACACTGTAAACTACATAACGGTAAACACTGGTTTGAATAAAAAGCCATCTGTATTTTCTATTGAAAAATAAGCCTAGAGGTTTTAAGATTAAACAAATTATTTTAAGCCTTTTATTCAAGTGTTATTGTGCAGACTTGGATTAGAAATAATTTCCATGTTATAAGCAAGTGGCCAACCTGGGTTACTCTGCTGTTTTAAAACTGAACTAAATGTAGTAGTTGCAGGAGGATTAACCAGAGGATTAACCATATTAACCAGATCTCTTACAGGTTATGCTACCACCTTTCTTGACATTCTCAAACGCAAGTTGACTGTTGGCCACAGTTAACAGGAACAGTTGAATCCTTAACTTATAAAATTTACCAAAAATTAATATTGGAACCTGATCCTCATTTGTTACCCTACCTTCCTATTAATTGAATTTACCTGTTCCAAATCAAACTGTATTTATTAATCATACTGTATTACAAATCATACTGTACTGTCTTTCTCCTTTTGACTTAGCATAATCTCCTCCAGTTTCATTCGTATTATTGCAAATGGCAAGATTTCATCTTTTTCTTATGACTGAGTAGTATTCCATTGTGTATATATAACATACTTCCTTATTCATTCATCTCTCAGTGGGCACTTACTTTGCTTCCACATCTTGGCTATTGTGAATAGTGTTACAATGAAAATAGGGGTGCATATTACTTTTCAAATTAAATTTTATTTATCTACAGATAAATACATAGAAGTGGAGGTATTGATAGTTCTATTTTTTATTTTTAAAGATTTGTTTTTAAAGATTTATTTATTTATGCATACAAGCTGGGGTATAGGCCAGAGGTGTGGGGTGGTGAGCGGGTTCCCCAGACACAGAGCTGGGAGCCGAATAGGAAGATTGCCGGAAATACACTGCTGAGGGGAGCAGTGGGCAAGGCAGGAGAGGTCTGCCGTGGCAGGAGAGGTCTGCCATGCCATCTCCCCTGCCGGGCATCGAACTTGCGCCACTGCAGCTGACAGCTCCACAGCGTAACACTTAACCGCTGCACCACCAGGGTGGTCCCTATTTTTAAAGATTTTTTGAGGGATCACTCATTATACTGTTTTCTATAGTGGATGCCCTGATTAACATTATCAGCCATGGTGTTCAAGGGTTCCTTTTTCTCCAAATGCTCACCAATACTTATTGTTTCTTGTCTTTTTGCTAATAGCCATTCTTAGAGGTGTATTTTGATTTGCATTTCTGTAATAATAAACATCGAAGAATATCTTTTCATGTGTTGGTTGGCCATTGGTATGTTTTCTTTGGTGTAATGTTGATATAGATTCACTGTGAATTTTTATTTTTTTCCTCTAAATTTTTAAGTTGGGTTGTTTAATTTTTTGTTGTTCTGTGCATAAGTTGCTTATATGTTTTGGATATTAACTTGTTGGATGTATGGTTTTTGAATATCTTCTCATTCAGCAGGTCACCTTTTCACTTTAACAGTGGTTTCTTTTGCTGTGCAGAAGCTTTTCAGTTTGATGTAGCCCATTTGTTTATTTTTGCTTTTGTGTTACTTACCAGTGGAGTAGAAACCACTGGGACATCTCCAAAGCTGATATCATTGAATGTATTGCCTATATTTTCTTCCATCTATTTTATGGTTTCAGGTTTTACATTCAAGTCTCTTATCCATTGTAAATTAATTTATGTGTACTGTATAAGATAGTTCTTCTAATTTAATTCTTTTGAATGTGACTGTGGCTATTAAGTTTTCCCAAGTCATATATTGAAAAGAGTTTATTTTCCCCATTGTCTGTTCTTGTATCCATTGTCATAAGTTAACTGGCCATGTGTTTGGGATTATTTTTGGACTTTCAATTGTGTTCCATTTATCTATGTGTCTATTTTTCTTCCAAGCCATACTATTTGATTACTATAGTTTTGTAGTGTAGTCTGAAGTTGGGAATTTGATACCTCCAATTTTGTTATTTATTTTTTCCTTCAGAATTGCAAAGCCACTAGTCATTAAGTCCTGTTGCAAAACAAAATTCATCCAAATGAATGTAGAGATATGATTGGTCTTATTAAATGATTCATGAATCATGAAGAAAGGTGCTGTAGAAAGTAGCAAGTAGAGTGGTGCTGCAAAGAGTTATATAAAACAAGGTTTTTATAGTCAAAGAGTTTGGAAAAGAAAATAATGTTTCCCTTAAGAGATGGAAGGTTGGGGAGGAGGTCTTATCACACAAATTGCCTCATTAGTTCTGATTAGGAACCTAGAGATTGGTTTAAAATTCCACTTTTGGGAGAGGCTGAAACTGCCTCACTTCCAATAAAAGAGATGCAGTTTAAAAACCAATGGAATACCATCTCACAACCATGAGAATTAGGTCAGGTATTAAATTAGATCAGGTATTAAATCTTGGGGCATGGCATGACTCCAATTTGAAGCTATTATTTCTTCTTTTTTTTTTTTTTTTGACAGTTCTAACCTATGTTGTCAGGCTTGGCTTCCTGATTCTCAATCATGTGAATGGACTACTAAAAACTTTTTTGAGTTCTAAAGTTACATTTATTTGCAACATTTCTTAATATAGTAACTAACAAAGTAATTAATGAAAAACACATGTTTAAATAGGAAACCTCACTCTAAGGAAACCAAATAGGAGAGAGACACTCAGTGGGTGAGGGGGGCAGGAGGGGAGGAAAAGGGCACAAAACGGAATAGAAAAGAACACAAGAGACCATGGAGATGGATCATGGGTGAATTGGTGGTGGGTTACCCAAGCGGAATACAAAATGTATAAGACATAAATAACAATAAAAATATATTAAAAAAATAGGAAACCTCAATAGCTTGAAGAAGAATAGTCTAGCAGGATTATAGCACAGTTTTAATTCATTA
Source organism: Scalopus aquaticus (assembly GCA_004024925.1). NCBI lineage: Eukaryota > Metazoa > Chordata > Mammalia > Eulipotyphla > Talpidae > Scalopus > Scalopus aquaticus. The sequence continues at coordinate 10,209 of PVIJ01018277.1, read as the reverse complement.
GACTGAAAATATGGTTTTTGTATAGAATGGAATGGTGGTTGCCAGGTGACAGACTGTGGCAGAAATAGGGGCCTGTAGGTCAAAGTGTGCAAGTTTTAGTTATCAGAAAAATACTTTTTCAGATCTAATGTACAACCTGGTAACTATAGTTAGTAACACATAATTGTATACTTGAAAGTTGATAAGAGTAGATTTTAAGTATGCTCACCCTCCAAACAGACACGGATACACAAGAGTTTACTATGTGAGATAACGAATATACTAATTATCTTCATCTTGGTAATCATACCACCAAGTTTATGTTTATCAATTCATCACATTGCTAGGCAATTATATTTGTCATTACATTTGGAAAAAAAAATAAAATCTACTACTTCAATCTACTGTCCCTTCATTTCACCTCAAGTTTGTTCCTTACAAAAGTATTTTGATACTTTAAATATTTTTATTTGTTGTTTTGTAGGAGACTGGTTAAAGCTATTATTATACCCTTGATTTCTTAGCATTTATTCAATAGTTAATGACAAAGTTGAGCTTCATTTATACTTCTCTGTATAAGGTAATTCAATTTATTAAAAATTCAAAGATTTTTTTCCCAGAGACTAATTAGGGATATACCATTGATTGGTTTCAATGTCCTTTCCATAAAGGAAGACTAGGGACTGAGTCATGATTAAGAAAGTAGGATTTAAAACTTTCTATCACTTGGAATATGTAAAGCACGAAAGAATTGTAATTTTTTTTTGCTATCAAGTAAAATATTCACAAAAGATAAAGAAAAACCTAATTATATCCACTAATTTAAAAAAATTGCCTGACTTCGAATTTTTTAATAAAGCGGCAGACTAAAAAAAATATGATATCAGCTGAAAAAGAGATACATGGATCTATGGAATAGAATCAAAAGCCCAGAAATAAATTCACATATATATCAGTACCCAAACTGTGATAAAGCAGCTATGACTATATATTGGGGAATGGACGGTCACTTTATTAATCAGGGCTAGGAAAACTAGAATACCACACATGAAAGAATGATGGTGGATCTCTTTCAACTTTACACACAAAAATAAACCCCATATAGATCTAAAAATTTATATATAAGACCTATAAAAATAAATAGAAGAAAACCTAGGATAATATGCTTTTTGATATCAATGGTAAAGATGTTTCTGGAGACTGAACCCCTCTGGCAAGGCAAATCAAAATCAAAATAAACAATTGGAATTATCTCAAGCTAAAAAGCTTTTATGCCTCAAAAGAAAATACAGGAAGATTTAAAAAGCACCCTGTTGAAGTAGATTAGAAAATTGTGGTATATACACAATGGAATATATTCAGCTGTAAAAAAACGATGAACTCTTGCTATTTGCTACAACATGGATGGAACCAGAGGGAATAATGCTAAGTGAAATAAGTCAGGAGGAGGAAGACAGATACTGGATGATTTTATATGTGGAATATAGAAATAAAGGGTCAGACAAGATCAAACCAATAACAAATCCTAGAAATGTGACTAGAATTGAGGTTACAAGATGGGGATGGGAGGGTGAAAAAAAGGGAAGGAAGCATAATGGACTGTGGTGGTGAGATGAGGGTACGTTGGTGGTGGGTGTGATGAGATGACATTTATCTGAGTAGATGTGATCCTGTGCTTTTGAGTCACATACAGTATTATAAGCCAGTGTTACCTGCAAAAAGGAAAAGCATCCTATGAGTGGAAGAAAATATTCGCACTGTATGTAACTGATAGGGGGTTCATAGCCAAGATCTATTAAAAACACACAATTCAACAATAAAAAACCAAACAATTCAATTAATAAATCAGTATCAACAGACCACCAAAGAAAATGTCCGGAAGGCCAGTAGATATATGAAAAAATGTTCATCAGTACTTCCAATAAGAGAGATGAAGGTTAAAACCATAATGAAATAACATCTCTCAACATATTAAAAAGACCTCCAACAACAAGCGCTAGAAAGGTTGAGGAGAAAGAGGAATCCGATTATACTGTTGGTGGGAAGATAAACTGGTGCAACCATTATGGGAAGCGATCTGGATTTACCTTAAAAAACTAAAATGGAAATGCCATGAGATCAGCGATCCCTCTCTTGGGTATCTCTCCAAAGAATATGAAACCACCAGCACAAGAAAACTATATGTCCTAGAATATTTATATTGCATTGTTTACAATAACTAGGACTTGGAAGCTGCCTACATGTCCATAGTAGATTGGATGAAGAGCCTGTGGTATATCCATACTAAGGAATACTATTCAACCATTAGGAAAGATGAAATACAGTCATTTTTTTTTTTTTGCAAAAAGGGGGAAGATTGAAAGAATTATGTGTCATAAAGCAAATCAGAACAATAAAAAATACTGGACATTTACATAGCAGACAATTTGATAAAGTAAAATACTAACAAAAACTAGGTACATTAGTAAACACTGCGAAGGCTCTGAGGTTAAGAGGGGATGGAAGGGAGAAGGGACAAAGGGAGATACGGGTTGATGGTAGGGAAAAAATTAAAACTGCACCAACTTAATATGAGAGAGAAAAAAAGACAAATGCAAATCATTTTTAGACTGGCATTTCTCTCTAATTGCTTAACATTTCTCTGTTTATGCACACGTAAAGAGGCTGGGCTAGACTAAAGTTTCTTTTAACCACTGAACTTATGAATAAGCCATCCTTATAAAAGTAAGACAGTTATAAACAGATTACTTGATAAGTTTTTCACGTAGAAATATTTGTCAGAAATTCATTTTATGATCACAGGTAGAAAAAGATATACTAAAAAATTATTTGCTTTATATACTTTGCTAGTTAAACAATACATGATATCTGATTATCTGTATTTTTATGGATTATTATAGACCTGAGTGAAAGGGATAAGAATCTGGATAAAGAGATTACACAATTACTTTTCTCCAAATAAGAATTAAAGACCCCTAAAAGTAAAGATGTGCATTAATTCAGTGCTCACTTTGTGCAGTCAAATGTCTAATTGCATCTCTTTGCCTTTCCATTTGTAACATTCCTGGCAGGTGGCATGCTAGCTAATGCTTATCATAATTAGACTGCATCTCACCACCTGAGTAGAAGACTACTGAAATGTTGCATATAGATGTTGCATATATATGATAAAATTACATACCAGTACCTACATATAAAGGTAGAGAAGATGTATATATCACTAAACTAAATTCTATAGCAACTATAGAACTGCTTGAAAGATTAATAGTATTGCTCCATCTTCTTACCCCAGTCTCCAGACAAGAGTAGAGTAGATGTTCAAGGTTACTGTCATTCATTTTTCATAGTCCCAGGGACCTTTGAATGATTCAACATAACCAAGTGGCCATATCATTTTAAAGGATATTAACATTCCTATTAAGCTCTTGAGAATTTTGACCTTTCTTAAATGTCAGAAAAGGGATATTCTGCAGATAAATTTTGATCAACTGGATGCATAATATACCAAGTGTTTGGGCTCTTCTGTCTACCTCAGACCCCACGGGAGGTGATGAATTTAATGAAATGCTGTTTTCTATTATGCGAGAGTATTTAATAATTTGCTTGGCAACTCTCTTGGCATAAAGTATTGCAAGATCTGACATTGGTGATCATAGAATTGTATTCATCTGAACCAGTTGCCACATTTTTCAAATGAGAAAACTGAGGCTCAGAAAAATGAAATGATATGCTTCAAGTCAGACAGCCAGCTAGCAGCAGAACTGGGAATAGAATCCTGCTCTTTTGAGTCCTAGTCTGGTATTCTTTCTAATTTCTCACACTGAAGTGCATTTTTTCTCCCCTGTATTTTTCTGTCTTTTCATGCAATTCATTATATGCTGAAGTTCCAAGCAGAGGAATGGAATTTTTCATTATAGTTTTAATAAGGTGCCACAAAACATGAAATTCACATTTGAATCCTAGTTTTCTTTCTTAGACCATAGAGTGCTGAATAGCAAAGACAAACCTAACCATATAAATTACCATTGTGTCTGGATCTTCCAATTTTGAGGGTTATATATGTGTCACTATAAATCCAAACACCTTTGTTAGTGTGCCTTTTTAAGGTTTACAATCCTATATATAGCTAATTATTAGCTCTGCCAGTTCTTTGACTAATTGTGTTTTCTTCTGGTTCAAATATTCCTGGCTTAGGTCCTGGGAAATCTCTAGATTTCTTGAAGAATAGCAAAGCATGTGTCAGGAAAATGGAGAGAAAAGAGAAAGAGGGTGGGGGGGAGAGAGAGAGAGAGAGAGAGAGAGAAAGAGAGAGAGAAAGAGAGGGAGGGAGGGGAGGAGGGAGGGAGGGAAGGAACCATATTTGTACATGTGTGCAAGTGTATATGTGTGTATCTTTTCCCTCCACAAAAACTCAAGGAATTAATTTTTTCTCTAACAAACCTCCAAAGTGTGATCACTTTCTAAGTGGTGATTTTCTTGTGCTTAAATTGCTGGTTTCCTACACATAAACGGCTAGGTAGAGTTGTCTTTGGCAATTGCTGATGTGGTTGGCATTCACCGGGATTAAGTGAAAAATCCATTGCCTAAAAGATGACATTTAAACAAAAAGATTTCTTAAATCAAATAGGAAACTACACAGTCATATTTATTCTTTCTTAAAATTAGCCAAAATCCTGTAAGTTGCACACACTTAACACACTTGTAATGTTATCTGTGAAGTTTATTTTAGCATATATATATATATGCATATATATGTATATATACATATGTATATATATACACATACATATATATATACGTGTGTGTGTATATATATATACACATATATATGGTATTTTGAAGTTCTGAGAAAGTGCTTCTATCTGATTTGAATTTATTATAAGAGTGAAATACCATAGTCTGGACAACATGCCAGTTTTCATGAGATCGATACAAATTTTGCACTGAAATGGCAGTTCCCATGCCTTCCTGCCAGCTGACATCTTTCTACCTCTCACTGTCAGCTCTGAAAACTACTTCCCTTTTGCCCAAATCCCCTGCTGGGTTCAATCCTCTTACCAACTGAGGTCTAGCTCTGTTTTTTATTTTTGTTTATAACTGACCCCCTTTTCTTGGTTGCTTAGAGAACCATATATTATTACTGAAATAAACTGTTATTACCGAAAGGGTCCTTGACAATCAGTACAACCCTTCTAAGTTCAGGGCTTTTTAGTGACACTGATGGAAACAGAACCTTTGTTTCCCAGTATTTTCTTTCTACTAGTTCTGCTTTACCTCTTTCTCTCTCTTTGATAGGCTATACAAATTCAATCAGATTTGATATGATAAAACTCAACAGATCTGATTGGTCATTATATAGCAGCATAGCTTTATGATTCTCAAAAAGCTCCAAAGTACCAGAATCAGTGTTCAAGCTATTCTTTGAATTTGATCTATTTCATCTTTTTGTCTTAACAGAATCAGTGGCTTCATAATACCATGATCACCTTTCATTGAAGGCCAGTTTGAACCTGACCTTCACATTCTGCCATGGGTACCTGGTGGCGTAGACCTACTAGGAGGATATTCAAGTAAGAGATTAAGGAGTATTTTGGAAATGAAAATAACCTCTGCTACTGAACTAAGGGGAGAGTAAAACATAGAGGTTGGCTCTATTAAAATGTCTCAGTGGGGAGTGGGGATGGACATAGAGTGTAGGCATCAGTGAGAACAGCCTGGACTCTGTCACTAATATAATACTTCTCTTCTAGCCATGCCACATGAACCAATGAATATACCAAGGGAGAGAGGGGCTAAAAAGGATAGAAGAAATTAAATCATAAAGAATTATTTTAGCAGATCTCTCTACATTTAGTGAGTAAGACAGCACATTTTTTGTACTTACGTTAAAGTAGAAGAGCAGAAGAAAGTCAGTCCTTTAGCTTGCACATGGCCTTCAGCATTGCCTTCATCTATGGAGGCATTAGATAACCCTGACAACAGTGTGATCTAATTCCTGGCTTTCTCCCTTGGTTAGCTCCCAAACTCTTAATCAAAGTTCTTATGTGAGAAAAATTAGAGACAATTCGGAGAGTGTAGGGGTTTATTTGAGTAAGTGAAAAACATTTTTTAAAAAATATCCATTTATGCATACAAGCTGGGGTATAGACCTGAGGTGTGGGGCGGTGAGAGGGCTTTCACCAGAGACAGAGTGGGGAGCAGAACAGGCAGATTGACGGAAACACACTGCTGAGGGGAGTAGCGGGCAAGGCAGGAGAGGTCTGCCATGCCATGTGGGAATCTCCCTGGCCGGACATCGAACTTGTGTCTCAGCTGCCGACAGCTCCATAGTGCAGCGATTAACTGCTGCGCCACAAGGGAGGCCCCAATAAGAGAAAAACTTTTGAGGGGGCTCCCTGGTGGCACAATGGTTTATGAAGGTATCGCAGCCACTGCAGCATGAGTTTGATCCCGAGCCAGGGAGCTAACTCACACGGTGCAGCAGAACTCTCCTGTCTCGCCCGCTGCTCCCCTCTGCAGTCTATTTCAGTCAGTCTGCTTGTTCTGCTCCCCACTCTGTCTCTGATGAATCCCCTCAGCGCCCCCCCCACCTCTGGCCTACACCCCATGTTTTGTATGCAAAAATAAATAATAATCACATATATATATTATATGTATGATTATATATATTTATGATATATGATATTATATATGATATATGATACATATCATTTAGAGATTATATATATGAATATATATGATTATATATATTATATATATATGGTTATATGTATGTATATATAGAACAACTTTTGAGCAAAGGACCTTTCTGGAGTCTGGGCAAAACAATTGTGCTTTGAGGTCTGTCTTGACAGACTTATACCATGATAGGAGGGTGAAAACACCCTGGTCTTTGCCACCATTGCCATTCAAGTTTGTGCTTGCCATGCTGTTAGTGGTGGTGATGCCCAGTGTTACCTGCTAGAAAATACCAGCCTTGCCTGACAGAGTGAATATGGAAGGGCAGAGTAGCAAAGCAGGAGGTTGTTTGGGGGGATCCTATTCACAAGGGGGGACATCATATTCAATGAGATTGAAAATACCTAGATTATTACCCATATTCTCTGCAAACACTTGGGAGAATTTTCCTGGGATCTTATAGCCATGGGAAATTCTGGGGAACCAGTGCAGAGGTATTGGGGTTCTCTATGAGCATATGGAATATGCCTGTGAAACTTGAGTTTTGTTTGCTTTCTCCTTCTCAGGTCTTTTGATCATCTTTAAATGGCCTGTTTTGGGGGTTGAAAGCACGTTTTATTTTTAAAAAATTTAAAAAAAGATTTATTTATGCATATAAGCTGGGGTATAGGCCAAAGGTGTGGGGCAGTGAGAGGGTTCACCAGAGACAGAGTGGGGAGCAAAACAGGCAGATGGACGGAAACACACTGCTGAGGGGAGCAGCGGGCGAGGCAGGAGAGGTCTGCCGCGCCATGTGTGTTGAACTCGGTCGCCGCTGCTGACTGCTCCACAGTGCAGCGCTTAACCGCTGTGCCACCAGGGATGCCCTGAAAGAACATGTTTTAGCTCATAATTTCAAATATATAATTTAGAGAATGTTTTTATGAATGCTAGCTTTCTCAGGAATAATTGCGATGTGTTATTATTTTGGGGGATCTCCTAAAATAATAACATCCTCCTAGTGAACAACTGCTCCATATTTCCCATTAAAATATTATATTCATTTTTTTTCTTTTGTACCTGTATATCTAGAAGTTAAATTCTGTTTTGGAATATCCAGAGGTCTCTTTGCTGTAGTGATGAACAGAGTAACTGTAACGAGAGAACCGAAGGGCTATCAGTCACCTTTTTGTGCTGTGTCTAGCTTTCCTTAAGATGTCCTTGGTCAAACCAAGTCTCCAGATGGCACTGTTGTCAGAAAGATCTAGGAAAATAGATGACCCAAATATATTTTTGTATATCTGCGTTTCAGTTTATAAATCACTAATTTTGTTTTTGAAATGTTTTCCAGGTCAAAGCAATTTTAAGACCCCTCTTCAGCAGTTACATGCCTTTCTTGTGCTGTTCTTCCCATTTCTATGTATCAGACACTTTTTCAGTATGATATTAATTGTTCCTATTGCCATACCAAGAGTTTCATTTCCAATATCAAGAGTTGCTTTTAGCAAAAAAAGTATCAACTATTTTGTTTTACAGAATTTCTAATCCACCTAACTCACCATTATCAATATAATCGCATACATATGTGGACTCACAATAGTGTGACTGTTTTTTTAATCATAAGAACATTTAACATGAGACCTGCCCTCCTGATAAACTTTTAATTGTACAATACATTATTGCTGACTATACGTACAATCTTGTACAGCAGAACTCTAGAACTTAAGATAATATGTACTTTTGCACAAGGATATTTTTTAACTCTTCTCCAGGCATGTCCTTATTTTGACATATTCTCTATTTTGCAATAACTTTCCCACACGTCAGTCATAAAGTTTGTAAGCAGAAGTGTGTGCTGCTGTACAAGGTAGCCAAACACTGCTTTCTTTCCATGCAAATGTTTATAACCTCTGCTCTTGGAATTACATCTTTGGGTCAGGGTGAGCGGTTTTACATTTGAGGACAAGAGGACAACTATTTTCAGGTTTATGCTATTTTGCAGAATTTATTCATGATGGTTTCTTGCAAATATGATTCCCATTAGAATAACAAATAAAAAGTCAAATAGTATATTCTTTGTTGCATAACTGGTTTGAACAGTTACATTCATAAGTGGCCTTGGGAAACTGCAGGTCCTTCCTCTAAAGCATCTTCCCTGAGTCTAAACCCATCCTACTTCATCTTGGCCTCCTGTTTTAACGCTAACTTTTGTGTTACGGCATTGGCATAGGGTTTTCTGGAAGCCCCTTCCAAATGTGCATGCTGTGTAGCAGGGACAGGAGAGCTGTTTCATTAGCACGGGCTGGCAAACTGCCACCTTGAGTCATTTAAAATCCAGTAATTGAGCTCCTTTTATGTGCAATGCAGTGTAGTCAAATGAGGAGACAGGTGGTTCCCTGAGGACATGGAGGATTGTTAATATTTGATGACTATGAAGACAACAACAACAAAAAAATCCCAAGAAAACCCCAAAACCCTGAAGCTGGGGAAACGGAAAGATTTCAAGGTGAAGAACTACCTGGACGGATTGTTGAAACTGGGCTTACTTAGATAGTAACCAGTATACTCGGGAAGAAGAGAATGTATATGAATAATATTGAAATAGAGGCAATGGCATTTTTCTCAAAATCATTTTATTCATTTAACACATAGTTATTGAACACTTGCAGCATCTGGCATCAGGGACCTAGAGACTTGGAAGTTAGCAGAACTAGCAGAGTCTCTGCCTTCAAGGAACTGACAGGCTTGTGAAACGGCCATAAACATAAACAAGAAAATGTGTAGCGACTGATAATGGTAAAGGATACACAGAAAAAATAAAGCAAGATGAGAGAAATAGGAAGTGCGGTGAAAAGGGCAGGACTTGCTGCTATTTTATTGAGCGAGCTCAGAGAAAGCCTGGTGGAAGGGTCAAGCCCTGCAGCTATGGAAGGAAGCGGGTGGAGATTCAGTACGGGAACAGTGAGGGCTGTGGTTCAGGGCAAGGAAAATGGGGTTTCAAGAAGGAAGGAGGGTCCTCCCTGGTGGCGCCAGGGGTTAAGTCTCAGCACTATGAAGCTATGACAGCCACTGCAGCACGAGTTTGATCCCCCGCCAGGGAGCTTCCCACATGGCGCAGCAGACCTCTCCTGTCTCTCCTGCTGCTCCCCTCAGCAGTGTACTTCAGTCCATCTGCCTGTTCTGCTCCCCACTCTGTCTCTGGTGAATCCTCTCACCGCCCCCTCACCCCCACCTCTGGCCTCTACCCCAGTTCTTTTTTTTTTATTGTTATTTATGTCTTTTACATTTTGTATTCCCCTTGGGCAACCCACCACCAATTCACCAGTGATCCATCTCCATGGTCCCCTGTATTCTCCTCTCATCCATTTTGTGCCCTTATCCTCCCCTCCCCTCCCCACCCCCCACCGCTGAGTGTCTCTCTCCCACCCGGCCTCCCTATAGTCCTGTTATAAGTGAAACCATTCGATATTTTCCTTTTTCTTTCTGGCTTATTTCACTGAGTATTATCCCCTCTAATTCCATCCATGTCGCTGCAAATTGCATGTGTTTATCTTCTTTTCATGATGAATAGTA
>PVIJ01018276.1:0-26762 GCA_004024925.1 Scalopus aquaticus | reverse complement strand
GGGGGGGAGGAAGGAGCCGGAGGGAGGGAAGGGAAAGGGCACAAAATGGAATAGAAAAGAACACAAGGGACCATGGAGATGGATCACGGGTGAATTGGTGGTGGGCTACCCAAGGGGAATGCAAAATGTAAAAGACATAAATAACAATAAAAATATATATTATATATATTAAAAAAAAACACAGGCCCCAAGAGTTGATGGTTATAAAGAGACATGATTTAAATCTATAAATTATGGTGGGTGATGCATAAGGAAAAAAGTTCACTTGTTTATTAAATTTCAAAACATTAAAAAAGTAAACAGATAAGGATCACGATTACTACTTAGAGCAGGGAACAATTTTTAAATATATGAAAAACTAAACATGGTAGTGGACTTCAGTGCTTTTCTCGGTGACTGAGGCTTCTTGGAGGAGGTGAGACTGATCTGCCCTTTCAGGGTGACCTTGACAGCACATCTGAGGGCTTATAGGAATGTCCCTGGGGATCACTGTCAACCTCAAAACCCTTAATGCATGCATCAGAGGTATATGTCATCCTTTCGGGTGATTCTTCTGAGCCAAAGATAATGAAAGCATGGCTTTATAGAAGGTTTTTTTTTTTTTTTTACTCTTATAGATACTGATTTTGTCTTCTAAAATAATTTTGACCCTTTAAAAAATAAAATAGATAAACTTGTCAAAAATTGCCTCATGCATACATAGTAGTGAAAGTGTTTTTACTCTAATCAAAGGTGAATTGCTGTAGCAGATTCTTTAAAGTTGCTTTCTTAACATTCCTTTCACCTTCTTGCCTCTAGCTTGATCCCATCTACTAACAGAATTCTGTTCAACTTTCTTTTTATTTGCTTTTGTAGTTACGCTAACAATGCTGAAGACAGTGTAGATGAAGGAACAATGCAAATTTCCTCCCTGTCTTTAGTCTTTAAATTCTGGGAAGTATCCTGGTATGCATTAGTTGCTGCCTGGGCTAAGGCTTCCTCCTGGGCTGTAGGAGTTTCCTAACCAGCGCACAGTCCCATCCTCAGTGTCTGGAGAGAGCGTGGGTCCTCAACAGTGACTGCATTGAACATTTCAAATTACTTGCCACCGGAGGCTGCAGTGAAGGGCTTTGGGATTTGAGCGTCTCTTTCAGAAAGAACAGTATTTCAACACAAGAGATACCTGGTGGACTGATGAAGGTAGGGAGAGGCCAGGTCTTTTTAATGGTGCTTCAAAGTCTGTCCGGGCTCATTCACTTTATGTATTCCAAAATGAATTCCAGTCGCAGCTGGAATGTTTAGTATCAGCAGGGCCAATAGATTTTACCCACTGCCCAGAGCCCCAGTGTCCGTGTTCCCATTAAACACATCTAATTCAAAAGCTGGGGGAGGCATGGGCCTCTCAAGCCTAACTCTCATCTTAATTCCCTCTGTCTTTTTAAAAGCTGCTCTTCTAGAATGAATTATAAATCAGCCAGGGCTAATTTTCACATTGAACTGTTTATGTGTTTTTAAAGAGGAGCTTCTGGGAAGAAGCTGAAAGAAGATTTAATAAACGGAGAAGCCACAAAGCCTCTAAAACACATAAGTAAAATTAAGAGACAGCATGTGACTCCAGACATCAAGAAAATAGATACAGGGCAATGATGGGTAACTCCTCGGATGAATGTGCAGAGCTGAGCCCTCCTTTCAGCCTTCTGGCAGGTCTTGATGGTGGTGTCCTCATTTCCAGAGACCCTTGAGCCGAGCTGGTACCCAGCTTAGAGTCAAGAGGGCTCAGCCCTGGCTTGGGGTGGGGAGTTCACAAAATGCTGCCCAGGGCCGTTTTCATGGTCGGCTGCCTTCTGCCCCTGCAACTTGTGGTTCTGGGCACTTCTCTCACTACTCACATATAATTTATGCTTCTTAACTGCTCTCCCTTGCTTCTCTCTTTGGTCACTTGACTGTTTTTTTGAGTATCATTTAATAATAATGATACTCCTACCTGCCCTCATCTTCCATAACGCCACCTTCTCCCAACATTGAAATTTTATTTCACTTGCCAGTACATAGACATTTATCGGGAACTGGGACCCAGAAGTTGAGTTGTGCCTTTGCAAAGGAAGCTTTTGCATGGAAGCTCACAAATCGCCAAGTTGAAGGATGTGTTGCACATGTAATCCTTTGCGGTCAGCCTCTGCAGACTAAGCCAGTGCTGCGCAGCCCAGGGTCCACAGAGCAGGGCTCTCCTTTGAGCCCTGGGTCACTGGTGGGAGATGAGAAGAGAGGAAGCACCTCACACTCTGACAACCATCTGACTTTGCGCAGCATCTAAGCACAACTGTTTTTCTAGTAATTCTTTTTAAATCTCTATTACAAAAGTAGCCATCTATGAAGGATGGCAAATTTTAAAGAAGTTTCCACTGCCAATAGGACACTCCCATCCCACTGTCCCAGCTCAGCATGTGCGGCACACTGGGTTCCTACACCTGGGGCTTATTCCCACACTTCCGGCCCTCACTATTCATTATGCTTGTGGATTTTTTGTCACTCTTCCCCCATGAATGCACTTAGTCTTCCAATTCTTGGATTTCATTGGCGCGTGGGCAAAGCTGAGCTCACATAGGCCACGGGGCTCTACATTGTTACTCTTCTTGCTTTGCTTTTCTTCCTCCTCCTTATGTACATAATCAGAAATAAGCCTTTCCAGCCTGCTAGGCCTGACTCCTCTCCTCCAGGCCTCTAGACCCTGTTGGTTTCCATCCATGCTTAATGGGAGACTGAGTTTGCCTCCGCACCCCTGGCCTTCCCCTTCCCAGGGGAGCATAGTGTGTCTAAGCAGGTATGGAAAGCCTGGATGTTCCTCCTTCAGTCACTAGACCAATTCCAGTGAAGTTACATTCCTCTCAGGCTATAGTTCTCTACAACTTTTAGTAAAAAGTTAAAATGCACTCATTTGAAAATAACTCGATTTTGCAAATGCAGAATGACTTGACGGAAAAAATAAAAGCACCATTCAGAGCCTCTCTACCCCAACTATTTAGTGAAAGCTGTCACAAGAGGGATGAGTGACATATTTGAACGAGTTCTTGGGGTTTTCTCTGCACGGGGCAAACCCAGGATTCAGCAGGAGGCAAACCAGCTGCAGCTTATCATGTATTAGTCAATTATCCTAATGATTTTTTTCCCCACTAAAAAGCATGAATCCAGGTTGCTCTTACATTTTATGAAGATTTGACTTTGTCTACTCACAAATATTAATTGGATTCTCTCCGTGTTGATTCCAGCCTCTGGGGTTTGGGGGTCATTGCAGGTGCAGGAAGGCCGGCGGAGGTGGGGTGGAGACTGGCAGGAAGTGCCTTCCTTCCCCCATGTCTGTCTCCTGCCCTTGTGAGGATAGCATTTGATTAGTCCTTTACAACCTGTTTCTCCTCAGATACAAGGAAAATACCGGAAACCACTGTGCCAGTTCTGGCTGTCGCTCCTTTGAACACTGTGGGATCTGCTAAAGGAATGTGAAATAAATCCAAAAAGGGCTGTTTTATGGAACTTTGAATGTGGTGTCACAGAAGGAAACTGTCTTAGAAATCAGAGCTAAAATTGGATAGTTTGTTAATTCTGCGAAAAAAAAATTTGTGTTAGAATTAATCTTTAGACTAGTAGTCATTTGTAGCCATTGCCTTCATGTAGTGTAAAATGACTGTCACTGAGATATAATTGCAATCTAAGGCCTAGATCCTGACCTCTCTCAGTGTCCTCTCTTCTTTCCACAGTCCACGCAGCCATCATCCAGTGTCAGGTAGTAACTGCATCAATATTCTGAACAGAGGTAGCTGCAAATGACTTTTATTTTTAATTTCCACAAACTTTAATAAATATTATTTAATTTGTCCCCTATTCTAACTCACCATTGTTTTTGTATGTCAGGAATGGCACATCCATATATTTCAGTGGTTTATTACTGAATCAGGAGCATTTCAGAAAGAAGGCAAGCTTTCTTCAACTTTACTTCTAAAACACAATTTCATGTTCTTTATCCTTCGGTATCACTACTTAAATACAAGTAGTAACAGCAATACAGTAGTTCTTTTGAAGGGGGAGGGGGTTAAGGGGCTGTGGGAAGAGCAAGGGACTAAGATTCTGCACAGGTCACTTCTGGTGCCACCTCTCCTGCTAAGAAGTAGACCCATGGGTGAGCCAGATTGACTGCTCTGTCCCAGAGTTCCCATTTTTCAAACATTGCCTTAGATCGTTTGTAAGATGTCATATCAAAATGAAATAAAAGGATAAATGAGAAAGCTGTAGTTTGCCACCCGCCCTCCCCCCCCACCAAGAGGAGACACCAAATATGCCAGTTTAAGGATAGTCTTTGCACAAGGATGAAATCTGCATGTCAAGTTAGTGAAAATGGTATAGAAAACTGGGAAGGACATGGTAGAACACATTCTCTAATGCACTGAATTTGTTTGGGCCGTCTGAGTGCGTTTCCTGTTGCCTCCTTGTCAGAGGTGCGTATTTCCGTTGTAGGGTCTGTATTGATTTGGAAAGAAAACCACACCCTTTAGGACCAGCTGTTGGGCAGGTCCAATGAGAGTAGATAGATGGTCCCATTGAGCCTGGGCTGGTTTTCTCCTTATCACAACAATAGGGTGAGACATTGCAGAAGCTTCATCCTCATTGTTAAAACCTTTTGGAAGCTCATGGACTATATCTCCTTCAGTGTATTAGTAAGAATCCTGTATGCTGCAAAGACTCAACTTATCTAGGCTTAACAGGAAAAATAAGAGATTCTAGATAACTGAGTGTGACAATATTGATCAGATGTGGTAGGAACTCTGCAGTGTGAAGAAATGTCTCCAACCATCTCAGAGTCACTGAACAACCTCTAGAACACAGTTTTATCCTCAGCTACCTACAAGGGCTAAAGAGGAAAAGTAGATGTGGGATTTTAGAAGGATAACAAGGGTAGGTGAGAGTATAGCAAAATGGAGCTTTTATGGTTGCTCCAGCCAATTGTGATTATGTGGACTCAATTATAACAGCTTCCAATTTTTGGAGAGAAACCAGAAATCTAGATTATTTTTATGTGAAATCACTTGGGTTTTTTTTATGTGGAATCAGCAATAATTTTAATAATATACTTCCATACAGGTGAAAAAAGACATGTCTGTGCAGTAAATTTGTGTGCAAATGGTCATTCCTTGGCTTTTCCTAGCTCTTCCTTCTTGCGGCAACACAGTGTGTCTGCAGTGCTTTTAAGTAGTAAGTAGTAAGCCTCTACACCCCATTCTATGCCTGTGCATAGAATTGAGGATGAAAGTCCAGTTGGATTAAATCAGATATGTTGCTGGTGGCTCTGTAATTGCTTGTTATGCCAATTAGCAATTGCTTTACTGCCATGGTGGTCATCCCAGGTTACTCATCTGGGAAACAGCTATTATATCTGTAAAAACAAAGGACAAAATAATACACTCTGTGTATTATTTTTTGGTGGATCTGATGTTGATATCTCTAAATAGACCAACTAGATTAGAAAAGGAATTTGGAGAATAAACCAGTGTTTAGCTCTCTTAATCCCATTAATTTTTGGATGTGCTATACTTAGTACTTCTTCAAGCCCATGTTTTTCTCCACTAATTGAAAATGTGATGAATTAATGTATCACCTATGTCGTGGGTGGGCATTTTAGCCAAGTGACTTCGATGAAGTTGTTCTATTTTAGAAGTGACCCCTGATTAGGCTAAACTGGTTAGAATGAACCTATTTTTCTTGCCTCTGTGGTTCTGGCATAGTTACTGGATTTGTCAGAATGCTTTGTGATATGAGTAGCCGAAAACCTAATTCAAATCCTTTTTAAAATAAGGAAATTTGTTAGTTTCCACAGCTGAAAGGGGCAGAGTGGGCTGAAGATGTAGTGGTGTGGGCAAGATTCCAGGTCTATTTCACTATCAGTTTTCAGGTGTCATTTACCCATCAGGGTATCTTCTAGTAGAAGTAGAAGCACATGTTTCCGTGTTCATGGAGAGAGAGAGGGAGTTCTGGTTGATGATATGGTCATGCCAGCAGTTACCTGGGGAATGCTATGAACTCATGAATTCCTTGGATTAGTTAGGTTTGGGCTCTTAAATTACACCCACAGTGGAGGGTGTCAGCAGTCCCATTTCCTTTTTCACATCATAGCCTACCTTTGAAATGAGAATATTTGATGGGACTTGAGGACAAGGGTGGGCTAGGATATGTGGAGTTAGAAGTGACTGGTTCTGAGGATGCAGATGACTTAGGTCCTTCTTGGCACTGTGACTTCCAAAGGGCTGAGTGACTCATCACTCAGAGGACTAATTTCTACAGCATATTTGTGGGAAACTGTTCCTGGGACTGACTTAGATCTACTCTGGACCTGGAGGGGGGGGGGCTAGTTTTCCTGAGGGTTGTGGGCTGCCTTCATGAGGGGCAGAGAATTCAGTAAAATTTGGGTTCTTCACAATGATATACCACCTCACACCTGTGAGAATATTAAATAAACAAGCAACCCCCACCAAAACCAAAGAAAATAACCAAAAAAAAAAAAAAAAAAACAAACCAAAACAAAACAAAACAGAAACAACAAATGCTGGTGAATATGTGGAGAAAAAGGAACCTTCTCTTACGCTGCTGGTGGGAATGCAAACTGGTCCAGCCACTATGGAAAGCTGTGTGGAGGATCCTCAAAACACTTAAAATGGATCTACCATATGATCCAGCCATTCCATTCCTAGGAATCTACCCAAAGAACACAAAATACATTAATTCAAAAGAAAACCTGTACTCCTATATTTATTGCAGCACTATTTACAATAGCTAAGATATGGAAACAACCCAAATGCCCCAAAACAGATGGATAGATCAAGAAGATGTAGAGTATACATACACAATGAAATACTACTCAGTGATCAAAAAGATGAACTAATGCCACTTGTGGCAAAATAAATGGAGCTGGAAGGGATTATGCTAAGTGAAATAAGTCTAAAGGAAAAAGATAAATAATGAGTGGTTTCATTTATATGCAGAATTCAGAGGGTCCGGAAGAAAACCACAAGAGGGCAGGAAAAAGACAAAACTTGCAGATTGACCCCATAGGTCCGAGGCATACAGCAGGGGAGGAGGGAGAAGGATAGGGGCTCAAAACAAGGGAGAGAAGCGCACAAGGACTGGGGAGCTGGATCTTGGGTGCTGTGGTGGTGGGAGAATTATAGGGACTACACTTCAAGGGAGACATCAGATACTGTCCAAAAATTAACAGTGATGTAAGAAAATAAATTAATTTAAAAATTGGGTTCTTTTAAAAGAGATGAATTGACTGTGACACAGTGGTGCGGGGTCCACTCCAGTCGCACCACCCAGCTTGTGTCTTTCTTAGCAAGAGCTTAGGAATAGAGCAGAAGGGGTGATGCTCACAACTTCAACTTGATGAGTGTGGGAAGAGAGTCTCTTTCTCTTGCATGAGAGTAGATTAGCAAATCCTATTAGTTCCAGGAAACTATTGTTTTTCATCTTCACCCTCAAATTGTGAGCCCAATCAACTGTGTCTACCATCTGTACCGTAACCGTCCTGGTCTGAGCCACTGTCTCTCTTGCCTGGAGATTGTGATAACCCTTGGGCTAGTTTCCCAAGGCTGTTAGAACAAATTAACACAGATTTTGGGACTTACAACAACAGAATATTTTCACTCATGGTTCAGAAGCCTGAAACCAAGGTCAGAGTAGGGACACGCTCCTTCCAGAAGCTCTAGGGTAGAACCCTTCCCTGCCTCCTCCAGCCTCAAGTGGTTCCAGATGTTCCCTGATAATAACATAACTCCAAACTCTGCCTCTACCTTTCATGGCCTCCTCTTTGTCTATGTGTTGTATCTCCCCGCTGCCTTTGACTTGTGATGCCTGTCATGGATTTAGCGCCCAAACTAAATCAGAATGATCTCATCTGTTAATTACATCTGCAAAGATGCCTTTTCTAAATGAGGTCACATTCACAGGTTCCAACGGCGAAGACTTGGATGTATCCTTTTGGGACCATGACCCAGCCCACATCATCCCCTTTCTTGTGCTCCCTGCTACTGCCCTCTCACCCCCCAGACTACTCTGCACATCCAGGGCAGTGGTCCTTTTAAAACATAAGTCAACTATTGCCCTGCTGAAACTCTCCAACCTGTCACCCGCTCTTGTACTGATACCCCATAGCCCACCAAGCCTTCCCTGGCCCTGGCATCACACTGTCTTCTCACCCCTCCCTGTGTCACACTGCTCTCCTTGCCCAGAGGACTTAGCTACAGCAGCCCTTGCTGCTCCTCCGCAGGCTTCAGAACTCTCACTGCTCAGTCTCCGCAGTGGTCACCTGCTCACTTTCGGACCCAGATGAATGGGTCTTTCTCAGAGAGGACTTCCCTCTCGCCTTGGCTAAGTAACCTTCCTGTCATTCTCTTTTTGCCAAGTTTTATTTTTCTTCAGAATGCTTATCAAACTAAAACCCAATTACATAGCTAGTTCTTTTTCTGTCTTTATTGTACATCTCTCGTACCTGAATGTGTGCTTTATATCACTAGTTTATGTCTGTACCCCAGAACTTAGAACAGTGCCTGGGATGCTAGAGATATTTAATGATCATGTGGTCAAGGAATGAATGTGGCCCTGGCAGCAGTTTGGAGTGTGAAATTCAGCCAAGGCAGGAGTGCAGAGGCTAGACCCCCGCAGGGAAACCAGACCTCATCGGTTCCCTTTCAAGGGGGAACCTGTATCCTCTCTGCCCATTTCAGTCACATAAAAAATAAATTTTCTTGTGTTCACTACACCTTAATGAGTCCTAACCAATGTCCTCTCCCTTGAACCTGTGCCTCTCTGTGAACGTAGAACAAGTATAGGTCTTCTCATTTCTATCCCACTCTAAATAAATTATTGGAAGTTTCAGGGTAATTTCATTTTCAGTGTTTGAAAGCAGCAATCTCATTTTGGATATTGACAGCTGAATCAAATGCCAGCAAGTATACATTTTAGAATATAAATTATATGCCAGTGATGTGCCTTGAAATGCAAAGAATTCTGTGCCTAATCCTTATACTGACTTAAATTCAATATTCTGTGACAGGACTGCTCCTCCTCTTGGCCATCATTGTCTATTAAATGCTTATTTAATCATGGTGCTATGTTAGACAAGAACACAGTGAGTTATCTAGGGAGACATGGTAATAATGTTGTGAAATAATGAGGTGAGTTTGCATAACTCTCGTGGAAGTCACCTTTCCTCCTCTTCCATTTTTCTGGCTGACGCTCTCCCTGCTTCCTTCAGGTAAGAGCCTCCTCTGGGCTTATTTCCTCAGGTGAAGTTTGAGACAAGTTGGAAAGCATAGCAGAAAGGCTCAGCCTGGTTTCCCCCTCTAAGGCTCATGGCAGTGACTTTGGGTGTGGGGCATGGATGGAATGTTGACAAGAATCACCTGAGAGAGAACATGCTCCCCTTACTTTCAAGCAGAAGACATGTATGCTGGTGGGAGGGAAGAGAAGAGAGATGGAGAAAAGAGCAGGAGAGAGAGGTAGGCAGTATCACAAAGACAGGGACCCTGCGGCCTGTCTTTTGGGCTCATGTCTGGGGAGGAGAGCAAGTCTCCAGTTTAATGATGTCACAGTCAGTTCCACTGAGGTCCCTTGGCTCCAGCAAAATTGTCCTGTGCCTTCTGAAGTGGCATGAGAGTGGAAGCAAGCACAGCTGCACGAGAAGGAGCTGCGGACACAGTATAGGGGTTCGTTAGCATCAGCTGGTATGTGCTGATAAACCAGAGTATGCCAGCCACCCCTGGGATGCTGGTTTCTCAGAAGGTGACTATGAGCTGTGATAGCAGTAAGACCATATGTGCCCTCTCCATGTCTAACACTTGCGTCAGACCCCCAGAATTTAGAGACAACCCCACGGTGAGTTTGGAGAATTGGGAATCTGAACTAGACATTAAATTTTTATGGAATAATAAAGAAAGCTGGTATTTTGCACACCTGTGTTTGTGACTTGCATTTTATACCTTGTACAAAGTATTGACATAACTTCTAGGTGGATAAAGACTCTTTATAGTTATAATGCAGTCCACAAAATGCTCATTATTGGAGAAGCAGGCCCACCTGGTCACTGAGTAAATGCTGCACACCTGGGCCAAGACCAGGTTTCCCATCCTGAGATGTGAGCGGCCACTTGGCTATTAGGAAAGTAGTTTGAGGAAACAAACTACTTTATCAGCACTAGGCCCACTAATATTTTGTTATTTCTATATCCAGGGGGAAAAATGTAGATAGAACAGTGTGTTACTGGTAAAAGAAAATCCTGGTCAAGCAAGTGCAAAGTGATTTGGGAGAATGTTTTATTTAGTCAGCAACTTTCATGCCTTCTGTTGCTGCCACAAAGGAAAGGGAATTCCAATGTTAACATTAGCACACTTTGGTGTATACTACATAGTACTAACTTTTTGTGAATATGTGTTTTAAAATTATGTTACATATTTGGGACTAGTAGAGGTTTTTAAGATATACCTTATTTTTAAAGCCCAGAGTGTCATGACTGCTTGATTGCCTTATTGTGGTATTGAACTATTTTGATTTAGTAATTATCACAGAAGTTGGCAAATCCTTCACTCCCTAAGCCACCAATAGCCAGTCTGTGCAGTTTTATGTTTCCCTCTAACACCACTTCTACAGTTCTCTGACACAGACTGGGTGTTTAATAAGTTGATTCATTTTTTACACTACCCACCTGGAGTTAGTGTCAGATTCCTCCATCTCACAAGATTGCCTCACTTAGATGCTAGTTGCAAGTCTTGGACCATTGGTACTTCTGACCAACTCAGTTTGGGTTGTGGTAATTTGCTAAACAACTCACAGAAGTCAAGAAAACACTTTGCTTATGTTTCCTGGTTTATTAGAAAGGGTTGAACTTAGAAACAGCTAAATGCAAGGGGATTCTCTATTGACTCTTGTTTTGCTGTTCATCCTTCAGGGATTTGCAAATGTGCTTAGTCTCTGGACAGAGGCTTCCTGCTTTGCCTGATTTGAAAACCAAGCATCATAAATAGAGCACAAGCAGAATTCATGTTAACCAGGAAACCCGAGTGCCTTCCTGTCATTGCCATCTCTCTGCACACTCCTGCATGCCTCCCACTTTACTGCTTTTCACTTCCATCCCTCTGTGCCCCCACTAATGGCCACTGTGTAGTGTATTTGATATCTTAACTGTGTAAGTGACATATGTAACTAGCTACATATCCTGAAAAATATATAGTATTTATTATTATTTCAGTATGCTTTACAGTTTGCTGAAATGCTATTATGCTATAGATCTGATTCCTTTTCTTACATAATTCTTCCAATATGCTTTTATCATTAGTCCTTGTTACTGAATACATTTGTAGTTCGCTGTTTCAAAGTATTTACCCACTGTCCAATTCTTATACTTTGTCGGGGAGCTGGGCACCTGAGGGATACCCAACAGCCCACTTCACACAGGGGTTGGATGGAGGCTTCTTGTACATGTGCCTTTGTGGAACTCTGCCAGCATCTAATCTGGATGCAGAATAATTGATCCTACTCAGAATGGGATTACTGTATTTTGAACTGTGTATGCTTAATTTCAGAAAGCATTGTCAAATTCCTTTCCAGAATAACTTCACCATTCCCAATAGCAGTGCATTATTTCCCCCTTTCTCCACATTTGTCCTCATTAGCAGTTTCTGACTCATTCCCCCTACTGTCCTTATCAGTTTCAAGGGTCTTAAGTATCATGAGGGTAGAACTTATTTTAATTTGTGTTTTTTTCTTATTTCTAGTAAGGACAAGCATTTGAGCCTTTGGGTTCTCTCTTTCTGTGGTTCGACCAATAGTTCTTTTCCTCTGTGTGCTTATGAACTGGGTTTCCAGTCCCTTTCTCATAGTACAGCTTTAGTTCCTTGTATATTTTAAATAGTTTTCTTCACTAATTTTGACATGCCAGTGTCTTCTCTCAATTTTAATCTGTGACAGTATTTTTTGTATTCTCTAAAGTAAGATCCTTTGAACTTAAATTTGAGTTTTCTCTTATTCTCATGCCATTGATGGCTTTTCATAATTTCCCAGGCTATGGCTTTTCAAATCTAGATTTTCTCAATTGTTAATATTATTGTATTTTAAAAAAAAATCTGTTGTGTCTAAGTTTACCCTCCTTTCATTTTGCATTTTTCTTAATTTCTTCTTTTTTCCATTTTATTGGAACTTTATTGCTCTTATTGTTTTTAAAAATCATCTGTTGGTTTTATTAAACTTCACTGTTTGTTTTATGATGATTGATTTCTTTGCTTTTTGTCCTTTATGATATCCTTTCTACATAACTCTCTATGTCATTGTTGTTCTTTATCTGACTTTATTTTTGAGGCAAATGCTTTGCTCACTTGTTTTCCTGCTTTCTTGGTTTCTGATAGATGTATTTCAGACTGTAACTTGTCTTTTAAGTACTACTTTAATTGCATACCAAATTATTGATATTTTTCTACTATTTAATTAAAATATTTTGTAATTCTCCTTAAAATTTTCCCTTACATGTAGTGGTTGCTCAGTAGGATGACTTTTTGTTTTTTAAAGATTTATTTACTCATGCATACAAGAATTGGGGTGTAAGCCAGAGGTGTGGGGTGGTGAGAGGATTCACCAGGGACAGAGTAGGGAGCAGAACAGGCAGATCTACTGTAGTACACTGCTGAGAGGAGCAGTGGGCAAGTCAGGAAAGGTCTGCTGCACAGTGGGAAGATCCCTGGCAGGGGATCGAACTCGTGCCGCAGTGACTCTGGATAGCTTCATAGTGCTGAGAGTTAACCCATTACACCACCCAGGATGATGTTTTGTTTCTGAATTTGAGACTTAAAAATTATTCTTTAGCGCTGACATTAAATTTTATTATATCATGATTAGAGAACATAATCTCCATGATTTTGAGTCTGTAGAATTTATTGAAACTTCTTTTGTGACTTCTTTTTAGTTTCTTTTGTAAATATTCACATGTCTTTAAAAATCTATATTTCAGGGGTATCAAGTTTTACATATCAATAAATTCAGAATCAACAGTATGTTCTTTAGCTCTTCTATAGATACTTATTTTGGAGTTTATTTGATCTACTAGTTTCTGAGAGGGGCATCCGTTACTTTGTATCCTTTCTGCTGTTAAACCCATCTTGTCTTTTTAAAAAAATTCTATTGATTTACTTTTTAAAGTTTAATTATTATTTGTTCATTTTTGTACAGTATTTGATTACCCCCACCCCATGTTTAGTCCCCATAGTTGTCCCACCACCATAGCACCCAAGATCCGCTCCACAGTCTCTTGTATCTTCCCTCCATGGTTTTGACCGCTCTCCCTTCTACTTCCCCTATTGTATGCTTCAGGTCTATGGACAGTTTGCAAGTTTTGTTTTTTTCTAAACCTTTGTTTGGTTTCTCTATATTCCTCCTATAAGTGAAACCCTCCAATATTTTTTTCTTCTGACTTATTTTACTTAACATAATACCTTCCAGCTCCATCCATGTTGCTGCAAATGGCATGGGTTTATTGTTTTTTTGATCACTTAGTAATATTCCATGTATTTGTATACACCACATATTCTTGATTCAGTCATCTCTTCTGGGGCATTTGGGTTGTTTCCACATCTTAGCTATTGTGAATAGTGTTGTAATAAACATAGGAGTGCCAGTTTCCTTTTGAAATAGTGTTTCTGTGTTCTTTGGGTAGATTCCTAGGAATGGAATGGCTGGATCATATGATAGATCCATTTTCAGTGTTGTAAGGTGCCCGTACATAGCTTTGCATAGTGACTGGACCAGTTTGCATTCCCACCAGCAGTGTAAGAGGGTTCCTTTTTCTCCACATCCTTGCCAGCATTTGTTGC
Organism: Scalopus aquaticus; assembly: GCA_004024925.1. Taxonomy (NCBI): domain Eukaryota; kingdom Metazoa; phylum Chordata; class Mammalia; order Eulipotyphla; family Talpidae; genus Scalopus; species Scalopus aquaticus. Next base: position 12,888 of record PVIJ01018276.1, on the reverse strand, counting down.
TGCCAGTTTTTTTTTAATATGGGCCATTCTTACAGTTGTGAGGTGGTATCTCGTTGTGGTTGTTTTGATTTGCATTTCCCTCATAATAGGTGATATTGAACATTTTATTCATAAGCCTATTGGCCATTTGAATTTTTTCTTTGGAGAAGTATATTTTTAGCTCTTTTTTGGAGTGGGTTGTTTGCTTTGTTTTTGCTGAGTTATGTTAGCTCTTTGTAGATCTTTGATATCAGTCCATTATCCTTTGTGTGGTGTTTGTATGGTATTTTCTCCCATTCAGTAGGATGTCTTTTCATTTTGGTTACTGTCTCTTTTGCTGTGCAGAAGTTTTTTTAGTTTGATGTAGCCCCAGCTGTTTATCTTCTCCTTGCTTGTCCTTGTTTCTGGATATGAGTCCTTAGCAAAGACGTTTCTGAGTTGTATTTCATGGAGTGTTCTGCCTTTCTTTTCTTCTGTATATTTTATGGTTTCAGGTCTTACATTCAAGTCTTTTATCAATTTGGAGTTCGTTTTGTGTGTGGTATGAGATTGTGATCGTTTCATTCTTTTCCATTTGTTAGACCAGTTTTCCCAACACTATTTATTGATGAGGCTATTTTTTCCAGTGTATATTCTTTGCTCCTTTGTCATAGATTTGTTGAATACATATGTGTGGTTTTATTTCTGGGTTTTCAATTTGATGCCATTGGTCTATGTGTTGTTTTTGTTCTAGCACCATGCTGTTTTCAGTATTATGGCTTTGCAGTAGAGCTTGAAGTCTGGGAGTGTAATCTCTCTGTTCTTTCTCCTTTAAGTCAGGAGAGATTTGACTATTCAAAGTTTTTTTGTGATTACATAGAAAATTCAGCAATATTTGTTGCATTTCTTTGAAGATTGAGATTTTTAATGTAATTGCATTGAATCTGTATATTGCTTTTAGAAACCCATCTTATAATTGTTACATTTTGTATACCTGGCATTTCTAGGGGATTATTCTTTAAGTTTTAGTGTTTCAGCTTCTAGTTTGTAATCCTTCTTTATCTCTGTAGGACTGTACATATAAAGATTATATAATCTTGATTATTCTTCAGTCTTGTCCATTCATTCTGCTTTCCTTGTCATGGGTTGTTCACTTTTTTGCCTTTCTTTGGTAACTGTTATTTTTTTAAGATCATGTATAATTTTCTGTGGAGTTAATATACCTTGGAGGTATTAGTCTTTTTTTGGTGATGTGTGTTAGGACGATGGCTAAAGCCAGAGCTTCGTTTGTCTGTCTGTGGGTTTGACAGAATTTCCTTAAGGTGGAGAGTCTGTGCCCTGACGTTTCTCTTATCTTAAGAGGTATCTTCTCAGTTGTAATCTACTGGCCCTCTGGTTAACAGAGGTGGGATGGGGAAGAGAAAGTCTCAGAGGCTGACAAATCTGTGTATGGTTGCTCCTCCCTGTTTGCTTAAATGTTCCATGTTACTTCACATTCCTCACTATATGGGCTGGCTGCTGGCTAATCCTTTCATGTGTTGTCACTTAAACAGCAAATACAGTGAGAGAATGTCAACGAAATAAATTTGTCACAGTCTTTGTTACCTCCTATCTACTCTTCTAAGGGCTCACTTCTCTTTCCCAAAAATCATCCAGTCTCTGTAAGAGGCCTCCCTCTGCTTTCTCTATCAAGATAACATGTAAGCCTGAATTCAGGAAATTATTCCTTGGGGATCTCCCATGTATACAGGAAGTATATATGCTAATTAACTTTTGTTTGCTTTTATCTGTCTGCTTTTATTTCAGGAGTCTAAGTCAAGAACTCAGAAAGGTGGCGGGGGGGGGGAATTATTTTCCTCCCTTGTACCTCCATGAAGAAAGATGTTTTCAATTTATCCAATAACTTTATACTATTTCCTTTAAGATGCTTCTTACAATAACATAACCCATTGTGGTATTTTTCTTTAGTTTTGCTGTAAATACTGTAACTCGGCTCCTTGCATAAAAGTTGGCATGCAAGACAGTTAATCTCTTAGTTTTTTAATGTTACTGTAAGTAACAAATTTATCTTATAGATCGTAATTACAGATGTTTGCAATTGTTTTTGTGATTTGGGAGATAAAAATATTTATACCAATTTGTCTTTGATTGTTGACATATGATTTGTCTTTGTACATAAAAATGAGTCATAAAGATATGCAATTATGTTATTGTCTCTATATATCATTGGAAAATGCAGCCTGACTTATATGGGTGATGGTTGCGTGAGAGCTTGAGCTCGAGTTGGTATTGATGGAATCAACGGTACTTGACTTAGATATGGGTTGCTGTGATAATTTAGTTTTCAGTGATATTGTAGGTCATTGACTTCAGAATTTTTAAATGTTGCAGTCTTTATATTTTATTATTTCAATGTTTTTCTCCATTTAAAAATGGGAAGAATAGTAGAGAAGGAGTATTAATATTCGTGGAACACATGCTTGGTTCCTAGTACTTTGCTGGGTGTTTTCCATGTATGCTCTCATTAATTGTTACAACGAACATAGAAGCCTACTATTACCATTTTCACTTTATTAAAATGAGGAAATTAAAGCTTCCAGAGGTTATGTACATGATTGCTCATTTGTACAGTTCAGTGCCAGAGCTAGGACGTCAGCGTAGCCCTCTCTACCTTTGTTTCATGCTCTATTCCAAGGTTTCTCAAACTTTAATGTGAAGGTGAATTACCACCGAGGGAATTTTATAATATGAGGGTGAGCTGGCAATCTGCATTTCTAACACAATCAGGGATAATGCTGATATTTCCGGTCCATGGACCACATTTTGTGTAACAAGGATACCGTAAAGTTGGTACATTTTTATATAGATGATTTCCTACTAGCCACTTGGATAGTTGGCAGGGCTGCAGTGCCAGTGCTGGGATCACCGGAATTCCAGTTGTACTAGCTGGCTGCAGGTCAAGTTTTACCACAACTCCTAGGAAGTATTTTTATCTTTCTTCTAGTTCTAAGTAGATTTTTATTTTTAAAGATTTATTCATCCATACATACAAGCTGGGGTACAGTCCAGAGGTGCGGGGCGGCGAGAGGGTTCACCAGAGACAGAGCAGGGAGCAGAACAGGCAGATCAGAAATACACTGTGAGGGGAGCAGCGGGCGAGGCAGGAGAGGTCTGCTGCACCATGTGGGATTCTCCCTGGCTGGGCGTCGAACTCGCATCGCGGCTGCCGACAGCTCCACAGCACAGCGCTCAACTGCTGTGCCACCAGGGAGGCCCTATTTCAAAGTAGATTTTAATACGATCTCAAGAGGTATTTTCTAATAGGCTGTCTGAGCTGATGTCCTGCCCCACTCACCAGCCCCGAGTGTTTTGATTAAAGAATATTTAGTCCACGAATGGGGTGAAAATATGACCATATATAGATTTGGTTCTATTTTGTGTATTCATATGTTAACAGAATCTGAAGGTTCTCTGACTCTCATGTACCTGTTCTTTGCCAATTACTAGCATGGCAGTGTTGTAGGCCCCTGGCTCATAGTTTTCACTTCATCAGGTTTCTGTCTAATGGGAAGCATTTTATGCTTTGTGTATATTATCATCACGTATGAAAAAGAGCTCTTTGTTGAATTAGTTGTCATTCTTTTCTGTCTATTCACATTTTCCTGGGATTCTAAGAAATGTCATTTCATAGAGAACAGAGGAAATGTCTTGAAGATATGCTGCTTATGACTTGGTACAGCTGCTCTGCTCTTCAAGTAACATTTGAAAACATTTAAAGAATCAAAAAGCTTTCTAGGGCAACGTTCACAAATGAAAGTGAAAATGTAGAATTACTGTGATGCATTTATTAAGGAGACTGATCAGAACATGACTGGGGGTGACCACATTTCAGAGTGGTGTGATGTACAAAGGGAAGCTGCAGTTGGGAGCCTTGAAAGCTCTAGAAACATCTCAAGTTTGTATTCAAGCATCACTGTCTTTCTAAGTAGATATTGAGCTGAACTGTAAGTTACCCTAGGAAAAAAGCAAGAACAAAACAAAACAAAACAAAACACTTTACCAAAGGAAATAAGAGAAATGGATTCTTAGGGAAAAAAGAGATACAGTCAGTAGGACTTTTTTGAACTCTTAGGTGCACGATAGTTGATGTTTTTTGTTAATAGTCAAAAAATATCCTGTTGAGAATTAGGAAAGAAAATTTCTTTTTAATCTTTGTTGGAGCTTTTTAGATTTAAAAGGTATGCATGTTTATCACAAACAATTCAGGGATCTATACATAGAGAGAATATTGATCTTTTACTACTTGATTTATTCTGTACCTCACCCACAGTGGGGAAAGCAATTAAAATTTTTATTTTACTTTTATAAAAGAATAACAGATACAGTCACATGGTTAAAAACTCAAAAGGTATTAAGGCAGATAAATGTGTCTCCCTTCTTAGACTCCCACTTCCTTTCTCTAAAGGCTGTGAGTGTTGTCACTTTATCTTGTATCTTTACAAATATGTTTTATTCATTCATAAGAACAGTTTAAAACTTTCTCCTTTTTACACACCCATAATAACCAGCATTCACTGTCCCGCACCTGCATATTTCATTTAACAATAGATCTCAGAATCTGTTCTGTCTCAGTAAAGAACATTTTATTCCTTCTCTGTATGCTCTGTGTCCTCTGCACACTGAGCCATAGTTTGTGAACAGGTCCCCATGGTGGACATTTATTATCATTCACATCGTTGCTATTAAAAACAATGCTGCAATACATTTATAAATAAGCCATTTTACACCTGTGTGAGTAAACCCATAGGATACATTTTTAGGAGTGCATTGTTGGGGCACATGGTACATGAATAACAAATCTCATGGATGTGGCAAACTTGCCCGCTGTGGGGGTCATATGAATGTGTGCTCCTACTACTCCTGCATGAGAGTGATTTACCCCTTTAATATTGCTTGTTCATGTGTTTTTATTTGCCTTTCTCTATGAATGAATAAGAGCATTTCTTCACGTATTTGAGTCATGTTTGATATATTTTTTTAAGATTTATTTTTTATTTATACATACAAGCTGGGGTACAGGCCAGAGGCGTGGGGCGGCGAGAGGGTTCACCAGAGACAGAACGGGGAGCAGAACAGGTAGATCAGAAATACACTGCTGAGGGGAGCAGCGGGCGAGGCAGGAGAGGTCTGCCGCGCCATGTGGGACTCTCCCCGGCTGGGCGTCGAGCTCGCGTCGCCGCTGCCGACAGCTCCATAGCGCAGCGCTTAACCACTGTGCCACCAGGGAGGCCCTCATGTTTGATTTTTTAAAGTTGTTTATGTATGAAAAATGCAAAGACTAATAGTGTAGGGATCATCAAGATTATAGAATTGGATTTTTAATGGGATAATTTCTGTAAATTTTCAGAGACAGAAAGGTTTCCCCCACTCTTGCTATAAGTGTCTTTGTTGGTTCTTATTAAAAGTCATTTGGGGTTAGATCAAGAGCCCATGGGAAAGGGATGAATACCTATATTCTGAGAGAGCTTATGATCACCCAAGTGTCTGCTGTTATCACTCAGGATGGTGAAGTGTGGGGAGAGGTTGCTTGACATTCACAGGGAAATTCTTCAATAAGTCATGTGCTTCTCTTGTTTCAGCTTCTTTGGGCTTGGGTTCCAGGCAGCCTGTCTTTGCTAGGAGTTAGTGATTCTACATCAAATGGACAATGTACATTAATATTATTTTTAGTCAGGTGTGTTAACTTGTATTGCAGTTAATTTCAGGCTCATGATGAGTATCAGAATGCCGCCAAACAGATTTTGAGTACAGGCTCTGTCACTAATGTACTGTGGGACCTTGAACAATTAGTGTCTCTGAGGTTGTTACCTTGCCTACAAAATGAAGAAACTGAAACATGCTTGGCAGGGTTTTTGAGCACAGGAAAGGAGATGCTGTGCTCCAAGCAGTTGTCTGGTGGCTGGTGTTGGGGTTATGTGATAGGGTCCGCTGATGTAAACCCAGGCACCTGGTTCATACCCAAGCTTTGTGTCCTTGGGCAGTTTCCTCAGCCTGCCGTGCCTCATGAAATGGAGATAATATGATAATAATAATACTTCCTTCTCATGAAATGGAGATAATATGTACTGCATCAGGTTGATATGTAAAGTGTGTAGCACAATGACAGATATGTAAGTGCTCAATAAATGGGAGCTGTTTGTTTTATTATTGTCATTATCATTATCTTAGGCAGTTTCCTTATACTTCCCTATCCTGAGCCCTTCTGTTGAACATGGGCCAGCATGCTTCCATTATTATTCTTTCTCTATAATCATGCTGTGACATTTGAATTACTCTATGACTGAATCTGCCACGCACTTCACTTAGCTCCACTTGTGGAGATGTGGAGATTCCTACCGACACCTTCCTCTGGGGACTCTTCTTTTTCCTGGGCCAGCCTCCCTTTCTTTTCTTGAAGGGATTGGTGCACCCACTCTCTTCTTCCAGCCACCATCTATTCTTTTCCTCACATTTCTCTTCTCTGAAGCATCCTGTCAGGAGTTCTCAGGCACTTCTCTGGAATGGGACAATATAAACACACATCTAGTGGATGTAGTGAGGCATGAGAAAGGATGCAGATTACCAAATCAGGATCTGGATTTTAGATCTGGCTTCTGGCTTTTAGATACTGTAGCTCTGCTCCAGTATTCACTTCCTTTCTTTTTCTTCTCCCAGGATTGGAAGAGAATTTTATTTAGTAACATAGCACTTCCAGTGCCTGTATATACATAGTCATCATATATCTACACATTCATTTGCATAAAAATGAATGCACTTTTCCTTAATCTTTGTAGTAAAGCATAACACATAAACATTGAAAAGAATTTTATTAAAGCTCAGTATCTTAAAGTTTGTGTGTACATCTATGTAACTACCATCCAAATTAAGATATATATGTCCGTCACTGCATAGTGTCACCTCATGCTCCTTCCCAGTCTGTGCCCTGATACCCATTATCCCTCATTAGTTTTTTTTAATTCTAGAAGTTCATACAAGTTGAATTATATAATGTGTGCTTTTGTATCTAGTATAGAACATAGTATCTAAGAATATCATTCATATTGTTGTGTATACCATTAGTTCATTTTTGTTTATCATTGTATAGTATTGATGAATATACCATAATATATTTTTGTGTTCTACTGATAGATATTTGAGTTGTTTCTTGTTTTGGGATATTAAAAAAGTGCAACTATAAGCTTTTTAAAAAATGTCTTTTTCTAGATGTATATGCACATTTATTTTAGGAATAAACTTGGGAGAAGAATCTCTGGGTGATAGTGTAAGAATTTATTTACCTTTTGAAAATTGTCAAGTGGTTTTTCATAACAACTGTACCGTTTTATACTCTACCACCAACATGTGCAAGTGTCAGTTCTGTATCCTCTTCTATATTTGGTATTTCCGTTGCTGTCATTCTAGGCATTTTGTTGTATACATAAGCATTTTGGAGAAAAGTTATCTTTCTTTCCCCACAAAATAACATTACAAATAGAGCTAGCATAAGCATAGAAATAAAATTTTATCAAAATCAATATGTTCCTCTGAGATTTGTTAGAAAACATAAGCAGGAAATTCCCAGCAGACAAGTTGGAACAGAATTCTAGAAAAAGGGAGACTGAAAAGATTACTAGGCTGTGTTTTAGTGTCTTGTGAATCATTTAAATCTTTAGAACTGTACTTGTAGAACAGAGATAAATGAAAGGATACTCCCTAATACAGGGAAATCCACACAAAGGGATAAATAGTTCTGTTTGAACTATCTTTATTATTGACTTAGAGATATCAAATAAATCTTACGTATATAATGGGATTACAGCTTTTAGAATTGTAGAATCAGCTTCTACAACTGTATTTACACATGACTGACCCATCTCTGCTGAATTTTAAAGAACCACACCAAGATCATAATGTAAAATGATTTTTAACTCAAACTAATTTGGGATGTGGGTAAAATAAAACTTAGCTTAACGGCAGTTCATTTCATACTGAGCTTTGAACCTGCCTCCTCAAATTGATTTTGGAAATAGTTGGGGTATATTTTATGTAGATTAATAACTATTCAGTCTGTTAAAAATACTGTCTGCTTAACCTTTCTATGAATGTGTGACATGCACAATAATTAACCTCTGTGGCTTGTTTTATGCAGCTCTGTATTTAGGGTATTTACTGAACTAAAGCTACTCTATTCGGTAAACCAGTTTGTTTGTTTGTTTAAACATTGCCTCCACTAAGGGATAAAGCTTTGTGCCAGTATTCAGAAATTGAGTATAGATAAATGCTCTTTGACAGTAAAACATTAGAAAAGTGTATATTGTTTTAATGATGCATTGTAATATTGTATACACATAGTCAACTAATGGAAACAATCACTTCAGGAATGTGTTTGTCTGGATTTTAGCTCACTTAAAATACATTTAGCCTTTAGCTTTTCCTTAGGCCTAAACCACATCAGATAGGTCACACAAAGACTCCTGAAGTATTATCTTTTTGTGATAATTTTGAAGGAAAAAAAAAAAAAGGAAAGCAAACTGTCTTTTTATATTACCTTTTATTTTTATTATTTATATATATATATATTTTTTCTAAAGATTTATTTATTTATACATACAAGCTGGGGCACAGGCCAGAGGTGTGGGGCGGCGAGAGGGTTCACCAGAGACAGAGTGGGGAGCAGAACAGGCAGATCAGAAATACACTGCTGAGGGGAGCAGCGGGCGAGGCAGGAGAGGTCTGCTGCACCATGTGGGATTCTCCCCGGCTGGGCGTTGAACTCGCATCGCGGGCTGCTCACAGCTCCACAGCGTAGCCCTCAACCGTTGCACCACCAGGGAGGCCCTTTATGTTACCTTTTAGGCCTGGTATTCCCATAAGAAGAGTGAATCTATTTGTTCATGTTTCTTTTTTCATGCTAAGTTACCTGCTAGTCCCTCTTTTCCTAAAGGTAGATTTTTAAAACCACAAAATAAAGCCAGTTTCAAGTGTACTTCACTGTGAGTAAGAAAAACTTCAGAATCCAGCATTATCTCACCAGAAAGCCATGTCCTCAGAAAATACAGACAATCCCATTGGCTGTCTTTTTTTTTTTTTTTTTTTATGTTACGGCCTCAAGTTAACTCATGGACTTATTTCTGAGAGCCTTTCACAAGTTACAGTGTTCTGTAATCATCACACACTAAGTACTATGCATCACTTCACATTTCCAATCTGATATACTAAATATTGCAGAAGCACTTGTGGTAGTATACAGAGACCCAACAGTACAAAATGAATTATACAGTGCTCAAACCAAGCAATGATGGATGAGACAGTAGGATAATTTCCATTTGGACAGCACAGGTGATCAAGGGCTGCTTTCTGTTTTACCAAGAGAGCGCATGTGTGTTCACAAACACCATATGCTGCAACACTCAGTTCTTACTTAGGAGTAAGTAAGCTACCATTCTTCAAAGGCACCCAACAGAACTCCTGGACCAACCTGCTCATTCTCCTGGATATCTCCCATTCAACATGAATCTTTCGCCTGCCTCTTTTCAAATTTAATGAATTCACAGCCTGAGATGAGGAGCTGCAGGCCAGAATCATTTAAATACTGCCAATCCCACATCAGGCATCACAATAGAATTTTAAAAATACTTCACACAGTTTCAATATATGCAAGACACAGAGACTGTATCTCTGGCAAATATGATTTGAAAGTTAATTAAATCAATATTATAAAATATACTAGAAAGGGCTTTTGAAATTCATTAATAACTTTTTGCTAAGCTATATTTTTGAAGTTTCTAAATATTGTTTTAGATTTAAACTTACAAATTATTGTATTTCAATTTTCTCCTTGCTCTTTACATTGAACTCAAAACAATTCTTTCCTGAGGACACTTATCTTTTTATCCTTCTAATGACATTTTCCACCTCAGACCCAGCCCCCATATCCTATTGTTTAACCTAAGGAAAATAATGAAATAGCTAAGCAAAATTTATCTGAAGTTTATCTGAAGAGATGCTACTCTTTGTAAGTCTTCTAATAAATTTATTTATGAATATCTAGAAGGCCAGGGATTTCCTTATAGGGTGCAGGATCTGTCTAGGGAATAGTAAACTAACCAAAGCTGAGTTAGAGAGGACTGGTGTATTTTAGATTTCCTTGCCAGTGAGGTTTTTCCCATAAGCATAGGCTGACAGATTTGTGATGTGGGCTGGCCACTGGAGTAACCCTCATTTTGTGGGTCCTGATACACAAATTTAACAACGCACAGTAGTCTCAGAGTAACGGTACCCATACTACCACTAAGTATATGATAACTGGCAACTTTGTTTTTGCAGTTCTTAGTACTCTTGAAGAATTTCCCATTAGTTTTTAATTTTCATGTTTTAAAATCACATGATGTAGTTACTCTCTGGTCATGCTACAAAATTAATATGCAATTAATTTCATTTGCTTCATTTGGCTTTCTATTTTTAGAGACTGATTTCAAAAATTGTCTTATAATTATGTAAAAACATATATAAGATTCCTAAATCAAATCTGAAAAACAAAGTATATGTGGAGAAATCTAACTTTTATCTTAGACCTATTACTCCCTTATTGGTAAATCATTAGAAACAATTTTATGAGTTCTTTCATTTTTTTAAAATAAGACAGATATAGTAATGTTCATATTTATGAATCCTTTTGCTAACAAATGTTGTATACATTTCCTTCCCACCGTACTTAATAACACTTAGTGAAGATGAAACAAATGAATTATAATAGGACTATAGACTGTTTCTCCTAACTCCACATCTCACCACATTATTGAAGACCTATTTACAAAAGTGCCTTTTACCTGAGTCATCATGTTCTGCTGTGAAGAAGAATTTACCAGGTGTTTTAAAAAAGTTAAAGAGGAAAATAAAACCAAAAAAACAACTTTGGAGATGAAGCAAGTTAGAATGAGAAATGGCAAGGATTTTAAAACTACTCTGATTAATGGATTAATGGCTCTGTGGAGAAAGAAGAGAGCATAGCATGCAAAAAAAAGATGTAGCAGTGAGATGGGAATTCTAAGAAAGAACCAGATAGAAATGTTGGAGATCACAAGCACTGTAACAGAAATAAAAAATGCTTTGATGGGCACAAATATCTGTTTGAGCCACTGGATATGGGTGAGGAATCTTTGAGCATGAGGATAAATTTATAGAAACCTCCAAAAATGAAAAGCAAAGAGAATAGTCTGTGAAAAAGAGAATACCCAAGGTTATTCTGGGACAATTATAAAAGGTATAACATATACAAGTGGGAATGCTAGAAGGAGAAGAAAAAGAGAAAGGAACAGAAGAATTCATAAAACAATCCTGAAAATTTTCCTATTTTAATGCCAGGCATCAAACCACAAATACAGAAAATTAAGAGAATACCAAATAGGATAAATGGCAGAAAGATCTTATACATAGGCATATTATTTGCAAACTACAGGCAATCTAAGATTAAAAAAAATGCCTATAAGAAATGACAGGGGTTTCTTAGAAGAAAAAGATATGAATAACATGTGATTTTTTTTTCTCAGAAACCATGCAAGCCAAGAAAGGAGTGGAAAAACTAAAGTGTTGAGAGAAAAAAATAAATCAACCTAGAATTCTCTACTCTGAAAGTTTTGTTTAAAAATGGAGAGATAGACTTTCTCTGACAAACAAAAATGGTGGGGATTTGTTGCCTGTAGACCTACTCTGCAAGAAAAATTAAAGAATTTTTTAAAAGATTTATTTATTTATGCATACAAGCTGGTGTACAGGCCAGAAGTGTGGGGCGGCAAGAGGGTTCACCAGAGACAGAGTGGGGAGCAAAACAGGCAGATCGACAGAAACACACTGCTGAGGGGAGCAGTGGGCAAGGCAGGAGAGGTCTGTGGCACCATGTGGGAATCTCCCCGGCTAGGCATCAAACTCACGTTGCTGCTGCCGACAGCTCCACAGTACAGCTCCAGAGTGCAGCGCTTAACCACTGCGCCATCTGGGAGGTCCAAAATTAAAGAATTTTAACCATTTTTTGAGTGTGAAGCTCAATGGTATTAGTTGTAGCTATCGTTATTTTCTTTTTCCAAGTTTGTTCCCTTACCTCAAACAGAACTTTGTAGCCATTAAGCAATGACTCTACTTTCTGTCTATACTTTTGCCTATTCTAGGTATTTCATGTAAGTGGAATCGTGTAATAGCTGTCATTTTGTGATGGTTTATTTAGCCTGTTTTCAGGGTTCATCCATCTTGTGACTTTTATCATGCCTTAATTCCCCTTATGGCTGAATAATACTCCATTGGATGTATAAACTACATTGTGTTTATCCGTTCATCTGTTATTGAACACTTGGGTTTCCATCTTTTGCTTCCTGTGAAAAGTGACCACTGACATACAGTTACCTGTTTGAGTCCCTGTTTTCAATTTGTTGAGGTGTATATGTAGAATATGTAGGAGTGAAGTTGCTGAATTATATGGTAATTCTGCATTTATCTTTTGGAGGAACTGCCAAGTATTTTCCACAGCAGCTGCACCAGTTTACATTCCCACTAGTTATGCACAGTAGTTCCAGTTTCTCCACATCCCCGTTAACACTTGCTCTTTTCTGTTTTTTTTTTTCCCCAAGGTAGTCATCCTAGGAGGTCTATGGTACTGTGATTGTAACATACATTCTTACTACTAGTGAGGCAGAATATTATTTAATTTGCCTTATAATTTTAGCCCCCAAGGAAATATTTTTTTTTAATTTTTTTTTGGCTTTTTTTATTATTTTTTTATAATATATATTTTTATTGTTATTTATGTCTTTTACATTTTGCATTCCCCTTGGGTAGCCCACCACCAATTCACCCGTGATCCATCTCCATGGTCCCTTGTGTTCTTTTCTATTCCATTTT
>PVIJ01018275.1:0-26803 GCA_004024925.1 Scalopus aquaticus | reverse complement strand
AGAGGAGATCCATGAGGGACAGCTGGCTGAGCAGAAAGTACATGGGGGTGTGGAGAAGGGGGTCGGCCCAGATGAGGATGAGTATGAGGGTGTTGCCCAACAGGGCCACCAGGAGATCCAGCAGGGTGAGTGTGAAGAGGACCCAGGGAACCGGGGTGCCGAGGAACAGATCCGAGAGGATGAAATCACTGCCCGAGGTCTGGTTACTCAGCCATGCCATGCTCCTGCTCCTAATTTGTAACCTTGGAGAGTTTCCAAAGCATGACGTCATTGTCCACATACGGTTTTATCAAATATAATCAATTACCAATTTTTTACTATTCACGTCCATTTACGTCTCTACCCTTCTCACATTCTTTTTAAGAAATTATTTTTGCCATCCAAAGACTTCACAAGGGAATGTAAGACACCACGAAGACACTTGTCATATATAATCAAATTCAAAATATCTTTTATGTTTAATAAATAGACAAAACCATTTTTGTTATGAAATTTCTAGAAATGAAAAATTTAGAAGGTAACACTCAACTTTCACTTTAGTTAATGGTCTATAAAATGGACATGCATTTGTAAGCTATGTGTATAATCACATGTGTTTCAGTTTCTCACAGCTTTATCGAAAAGCATTATGGAATAATGGAATAATTAATAACATTATGGAATAATATATTGGAAAATTTTTTAATCATTCAGGGTCATAAAAAGCCATGACAACGATCTACAATCTGTTCCATAATTATCTCCAGAAATCTCAAAAAGAAGAGGCAATGTCTTTCCCAGAAGTTATTATAAAAACATCCCATAAATAAGCGCTATTCTTTGAATCTTCATATTTCTATTTTGTTCCAATGGACCCAAAGAAATGATGAGCTCACTGGGGGAGAAGACCGTGGCGTGTAAAGCGTGGCATGAAGAGCTCACAGCTGAGACACGGTGACAGGGACACCTGCCCTCACCCTTGCCCCACACTCAGAGCCTAGAGAGAGATCAAGCGGGGCTCAGGGGGACCAGGGTGGGATGAAGGGGGGACCACAAGGGGATCTGAAATGAGCCCCCACAATTCCAATATTGTATCTGGCAGACTTAATAATATTACACATAAAAAAACCACAATGAGACGAATAAACGCAGCTATTACAATATCCAACGTGCTAGCCAGAGGTATGGATCTCCCGGCGGCCTCCACGGCCCCAGCCTACATAAAAACACAGGGTTTGCTCAACCTTTAAATTCTAAGGCAAATATAACAGCGGACATTGGGACAAAAAGGGGGTCCAATAACAGAGATTTACAAAAAGGGAAACCTTCAAGAGATTTTTTATTAATCCTTATCTCCAAGAGGGCACTGCCCTTGTTTCTCAGCTTCCTTCGAGACTCAAGGATGATTCAGCTCATGGGGTAACTTTTTGCTGATTTATTGAGATAAGCGCTCCCAGGAATCTAACACCCACCTTCTCAATACCTTTCAGAAACCTCCTGACAGACACGTTCCTGTACGTTTACTAATTAATATATGTGATGCCCTCAATCCAAAATAGTACAGCATAATCGAATAGGAAGATGTTAGTTCATTGGCATTTATTTAACTCATGTTGTTCTAAGATGAAAAGAAGAATTTAAAATGTATATATAGACTTAAGCAGTATCCTCAACACCAGCTATGAGCAATTAATTTGGTGCCACTTTCACCAATTACAATCTAAAAAAACTAACACTTTTACTCAGGGACATGGAGGAAAGTAAAATTAACTAGGGGTGCCTGAGTATATGCTGGGAAAAGTACACAAAAGTAAGCGAAGTGACTGCTCAGGTATCACTACAGTGACTCATCACAGACTCATCCTCATTCTCTCTCAGACAGAGCCTTCGGATATTAGGGTACTAAGCGATCCTAACACCCCTCGTAAGCCGCCTTCCTGAGACAGCTCCTACTTACTCCAGGGAAAGATAACCCTGCTGACGAGGTGGTCTGCTCACTGCCCCCTCTGGCCGTGTGGAAACACAGACGCCGGAACAAAGAGGTTAGAAGCTTCCCCTGCTGCTCCCGCAGTCCAAGGCCTATTACTGTTCCCTGGGAGTCCTCAGAGGACGGTCCCCACTGAGGCTGGCCCTGCAGGGAAAGGCGCGGCAATTACCTCCCTGTCCCCCTCGGCCATGAGGACAGGCTGCCGCTGTCCCACTAGTGCGCGTCTCTCATCAGAGAAGAGGCCTCTCCAGAGGCGCGCGCTCAAAACACTGAGTGTATATTGACATTAAAGTTTATGTTTCAAGCTGATGCTTGTGAAATAACCATTGAAAATAACATTTAAAAATCATCTATTTTGAAATCCCACATCAAAACACAAGTAACCATGTCAGTGATTACTAGAGCAGAACAGCGGACCCAAGGGAAACAGATACTGACCGTTAACTGATCTGGAAACTGAGGTTTCAGAACAATGTCAATTCCTTCAGCTAGCGGCACAGACAAATCTAGAGCATCATAAGTGATACCTGTTTTCCTAGCTACAAAGCTCCCAAAGAGAGAAAATGGAAGGATTTTATTTTATTTTTTAATTCTGGCAAAATGGTGGCGGCTGACATTCAATGCTAAGGGGAATTTGGGGCAGCAGGAAAACCAAAATCCTGGGACTAGTCTGCAGACAGAAGGTGTCTGCTTGCTGGAGGAAAACCGCCTTTCCACGGACAGCTCCTCCCAGCTCTCACAGGGAAAGGGCAGCCACTTGGGAATAATTCACAGCATCATCCACAGGAAAGGCCAAGTGTGGGATGGGAAAGTCTTCACAGAGACAACAGCCCGGTGAAAAAAGGACTTTCCCAGTCAAGGCATATTCCACTCTTCTCACTCACCTAAAAGCAGCACAGAGCTTACAAAATGCCTGAGAATGACACATGTCAGGGAGTAAAGTTCAAAGAATTATCAAAAACTACAAAAGATCAGAAAATGCAGCTCCACAGCTCACCAGCACCCACAAGGCTCTGCGGGCAGGCGTGGAGTTGACAGCCTTGCAGGAGCCTAGGGGCCTCAGGGGGCCTGGCCTGCACTCACATGGAACTCAGTCACGACCTCCTGGGAACTTCCGGTCCTGTACAACCTGCCTCCACATGAGACTCCTCTATGTGAGCCCAGCTGCCGAGACACCACAGAGACAGGAGACACTGAGAAGAACACAAGGGGAGTTGAAGGAGAAAGTTTGATGGACAAGGCCACTGTTTAGGGTCTGGGCGAGAGGCTGCTGCCAAAATACACTGACAATGCGTGAGGGCAAGTCCAGATCAGGAGACAGCCGCAGGGAGGTAGGAGACCGGACCGAGGGGAGATGGTGGCACCATGTCCAGAGTGCAGTCAGTGATCTCGGCCAGTAGCCAGCAGCTCCACAGAAGCAAAAATGTGGAACTTCCCCCTTCCTGAGAAGAGAAAACAAAGAACCCCAACAGGTAAAGCAGCCTCCTGAATCTACCAAGAGTAAATCAATAGAGGACCTTCCGAGCAAGAGGTGGTTTGCTTTCCTGCTTTTGCTTCAAATGCAGTTTGCTTTGCTTGGCCCCAAATAAACTTTTGCTGTGTACACTCCACTATCTTTTCTCCTGGTTTTGTTTCCAGAACCCAGCTGCCTCAGCACTGGGATTCAGCAGGAGCAGTGTTGTTCTTTCACTCTACTGTTCCACATAAGTATGTTGTGGCAGTTGATAGTCAGAGACCTTTCATGTAACATGTATTGCCTGGTACGTGGAATGGACCAATCAGGTGTGAACGATGAACTGATTGGTGCTAAACAGTCCAATCATACTTTTGTTACCAGGACCCAATCTCTCACCAGATGTCAGTTGTGGCAGCTGTTGCTCAGAGAACTTGTATGTAAAGCATACTTCCCGGATTCGGAAATGGACCAATCAGTTACTATGGGCTGACTGGTAAATGATTCAATCAGGCACAGGATCGCAAAATGGTCCAATCAGACTTGTGGGTGGGGCACCCTGAAAGAGCATATAAGCCAGATCAGAGGGAACTGAGGAGGCTGACAGAAACAAGAATAAAATAATGCTGTTACATGCAAGGAAAGCCCATGAATTATTGAATCATAGCCTTGTTTTCTAAATGGGAGTTCCACAATATGTTCTAAGTGAAAAATGGATTAAAAACTTCCAACCCAAAATATGTTCGATAAGATCATTACTCAGAAATGAAAAAAACAAAGTGTTTTCCCAACAGGAAAAAGATAAAAGGGTCCATCACCTTTAAAGAAGAAATATCACCAGACTGCAGAAAACTGACAGTCAAAGGCAATGAGAAAATAATGAAGGGAAACTACTACTAAAAGTGAATATACAGTGCAAACAGTCCTTCACCCTCTCATGATGCAAACAGGAAGGCCATCGGAAAAGTGTGGCAGTAGTAGTAACTTAAGTTCAATAATTAGCTGAGATACATGAAATTAAAAGATACAGCATACAACACAAAACATAAAATGGGGTTCAGGATAGGTAAAACCAAATAGTTTTAGAATTAGTACCAACTTAAAAAGCTATAACCTTAAGACAGACCACACACACACACACACACACACACACACACACAAACACACACACACACTGGGTGCCGTATATGAATTTCATGGTAATCACAAAGGAAAATCCTACAGTAGAAGCACAAGAGAATTTCAGAGTAAACTAAATATAACCCACAAGAAAGCTCCATCTGCACAGGAACAGAGCAAGAAAAAAAAATCATAGAGGAACTACAAAGACAGTCAGAAAATTACAAACAAAATAATGGAAATAAGTACACACCTATAACAATCACATGAAATGTAAATGGTAAATTCCCATTTCAAAAGACATGGAATGGCGGAATGGATATGATCAAGACTCACTAGGGCAGGAAAAAGACAAACTTGCAGATAAGACAGGCCTGAGGCATACAGCGGGGAGGCGGAGGGAAATGGGTCACATGAGGAGGGAAGAGCGCAAGGGGCATGCGATGGTTCACAGGTGCAGCGGTGCTGGGAGACTGACGGGGACTCCACCTGAGGGGAGATTCAAATATTTTCACAAAATATGTTCACAAAAATGAACCAAGATGTGAGAAAATAAAATAAACTTAACTTTAAAAAAGATGAAGAAACAAGACTCATCGACACGCTGCCAAGAGCACACTCACGTGTGAGCACACACAGAGACAGAGGAAGGAGTGGGAGTGATGCTCCATGCAAACACAAATGAGGAAAATGCTGACAGAGCTCTACTCATGCCAAAAATATGACACTGAAACCAAGACCATAAAAAGACAATGGAGGGCCTCCCCGGTGGCGCAGCGGTTGAGCGCTGCGCTGTGGAGCTGTCAGCAGCGGCGATGTGAGTTCGACGCCCGGCCGGGGAGAATCCCACATGGCGCGGCAGACCTCTCCTGCCTCGCCCGCTGCTCCCCTCAGCAGTGTATTTCTGATCTGCCTGTTCTGCCCCCTAATCTGTCTCTGGTGAACCCTCTCGCCGCCCCACACCTCTGGGCTGTACCCCAGCTTGTATGTTAAAAACAAAAAAAGACAATGGAGAACAGTATATGCTGATAAATTCGGCAAATCAACAATATCTAATATTTTCACATACTTTTGCCCTACAAAACAGAATCAAAAGTTGTAATCGAAAACCTTTCAAAAAATAAAAACTCGGGCCTCCCTGGTGGCACAGCGGTTAGGCTTTGCTCTGTGGCATGTTGGCAGCAGTTCGACGCCCGGGAGCTTCCCACAGGGTGCAGCAGACCTCTCCTGACTCGCCCCGCTGCTCCCTCAGCAGTGTATTTCTGTCGATCTGCCTGTTCTGCTCCCCAATCTTTCTCTAGTAAACCCTCTCACCACCCCACGCCTCTGGCCTGTACCCCAGCTTGTATGCTTGAATAAATAAATCTTTAAACAATGAAAAAAAAAAAGCTCAGGACAAAACAGCTTCACTGGTCAATTATACCAGTCAAAGATTTAATGCATGTCCTTCCCAAATACTTCAAAAGTTTTAAAGAAGGGAACCGTCCCATAGTCATGTTACAATGTAAGCATTTTCCTGATACCAAAGAAAAGATGAGGTTGATATTACTGGTAAATGCAGATTCAAAAATCCTCAAAATATAAGTAAATGTAACTCATAATAATATAAAAGGATTATACACAATACTTTCTTTCATGTGGCATCTATTCCAGGGATGCAAGGATGGCTCAACATCTCTCAAATCAATCTGTGAATATACTATATTTATAACTGAAGGATTAAACTCCTAAGCGCATCTCCATAGATGCAGAAAAACATTGATGTAATACATTCAACACAAATTTATGGGAAAAAACTCTTAACAGAGTATGGAGGGAAAATCCATTGATAAAATAAAGGCCAAATGTAACAAGCTAACATCATACAGAACGTTGAAAAGCATGTATCTTCCTCTAAAACCAAGAGTAAGTAAAGATCACTCACTGTTCTGAATTTTATTCAGCATATCAATAGTATTGGAAGTTCTTGCCAGATCACTTTAATAGGGAAAAGACAAAATGTATCTAAATTGAAAAGGATGAAATAAAAATGTGTGTATTTTCTAATGAAGATTATATATAGGAAATCCTAAAGAATCCACCAAAACTAGCCGAAACTGAAATAAATTTAACAACTTGGAGGGTGCAAAATTGATATAAAATTCAGTAGCATTAGTATAAAGCACAAATCAAAACTTACTAAGATATCATCTTACACCTTTGAGAATCACTGTTATCTTGAAAGTGAGATAAAAAGTGAAATTGAAAGTGAGATAAAACTAAGACAAATGTGGCATAATTTTACTTAAATGAGAAGTCTATCATCAATAATCTCATAGATACTGAGAGGAAAAGGTGACTGCAGGAGGTTCGGGGTTTGAGGAGTGGACGAAATGGGAAAGAGGGCAAACCCAAAGCTAGCATTGCTTGGTCTTAGTTGATAACCAGAATTTTAGGGAGTGCCATTTCACTGTTAATACAAATAGTAAAGAACTAGGTTATATGCCTGAATACCAAATAATGGTAATACAAATTATTGCACAACCAAAAAAAGGCAATATGTTATTTAATGAATATAATTTGAAACATACAGTCAATCAGTAAATATTGACAGAAAAAGTAAGTCTAGTTCCAGAACAAGTACTGACTTATCATATCTTCTAAAATATATACATTAAATATTCATAACTATACTTTTACATTTGTAGTTTCAGAATATGACAATTTTTAATGGACAAAGGTGCTCAAAAATGCTACCAAAATTTAAACGTAGCATACTTCAAAAAAAATAAGGAGATGTGATATAGTAAAAGATATTAAACATTCATTAATATATTCCATGGAAAATCGATATTGCCAATAACACCACAGAGCACAAAGGTATACATAAATAAATTTGAAAATGATCGTTTTATATATTGCCACTAGGTAAGAGATTATAAGTTGGATCAGTGAGTATTTCTCAGATATCTGGCATCAGAAAAAACCGTATGATGGATGTGTGAATATATTCTATATTCCATCTCACAGACAATGCCACACCTGTTTATATTTACACTGGATACTCAAACAGCTCATATTTCTCATATTCTGAAAACTTTCCTAAAGGCTCTAGTGACGTCCTTGTTCCGCAGGCTGTAGATGAGGGGGTTGAGCATGGGGGAAATGATGGTGTAGAACACAGAGAGCACCTCCTCCTGCCCAGGGGAGTGGTAGGACTTTGGCAGAACGTACTTGATGATGGCAGGTCCATAGAACAGCAACACCACAGTCATGTGAGAAGAGCAAGTGCCCAAGGTTTTCCTGAGTCCCTGAGTGGACCCCATGCCCAGTACGGTGAAGAGAATCCTCCCATAGGAGCACAGAATGGCTGAGATGGGAAGGATGAAAAAAATCACAGCACTGGGAAAAAGACTCTTTTCATATTGGGAAGTGTCAGCACAGGCCACTGTCAGGAGGGCTGGGATCTCACAGAAGAAATGATGGATTTCCCTGGAGGCGCAGTAAGGGAATGTCAGAGTGTAGATCACATGGATTGAAGCATTCAGCAGAGCACCCAGCCAGCTCAAAGTCACCAGGAGCACACAGACCCTGGGGCGCATGAGGACGGGGTAGCGCAGGGGCTGGCAGATGGCCACGTAGCGGTCATAAGCCATGACAGCCAGCAGCAGGCACTCGGAGCCCCAAACAGTAGTGAAGAGGAACATCTGGAAGCTACACCCAACGAAGGAGATGCGGCGGTCCCCAGACAGAAAGTCCAGGAGAGTCTTTGGAAGAAACGTGGAGATATAGAGGAGATCCATGAGGGACAGCTGGCTGAGCAGAAAGTACATGGGGGTGTGGAGAAGGGGGTCGGCCCAGATGAGGGTGATTATTGTGGTGTTGCCCAACAGGGCCACCAGGAGATCCAGCAGGGTGAGTGTGAAGAGGACCCAGGGAAGCGGGGTGCCGCGGAACAGATCCAAGAGGACGAAGTCACTGCCCGAGGTCTGGTTGCTCAGCCATGCCATGCTCGTGTTCAAAATTATAACTTTGGAGACAGTTCACAGTATTATGTTTGCAGTCTCTATATGATTTTACCAAATAAAATCATGGATGATTTCTAATATCTGAAGTCTTCCCACTTCCCCACCCTTCAGTTTTTATTTTTAGCTGATTTACCTTTCAGCAGTCTTTACTAATGAGTAGTATGAGACTTAAGAAAATACTACATCTGGGCCTGCCTGGTGGCAAAAGGGGTTAAATCTCATCACTATGAAGTTATCTACCATCACTACAGCACCAGTTTGATCTTCATATGTGCAAATTTGCATAAAGATGGGAATCAGATAAAAACAGTGAAAAGTCACTCCAATGCCAGAATCAAAATGAACATCGTTCTCCTACTGAGGGTCACTCAGCAGCAACACTGCTGCCAGAAAGTTCCCAGAGGTGACGCCTTTCTCCGGTTCCTTCCCTTCCTGGCCTTTTCCACAGAGAGCTAAAGTGACAGCTGAGATGAGACAGCAGAGGGAACAGCGTCACGAGAATCGAGCATCAGCTTTGGGAGGGATAAAAATCTGGGCTTTTCTTATGGGTGATCTAAACTGTTCTCTTGCAGGTAATGGCCATGTAGAACATTCAGCAGGGCCCGCTGTGCCGAGAAGGGCTGGTCATGGGCAACTCTAACAAACACCCTCCAGCCTGAGTCGGAGTTGGGGAGATTCAGTATCATTACATATGGGATTTTTTCATAAAATCAAAACGGATCTAAAAATTAGTCCTTCGTCTATGCCAGGACCCAGTTATTGGTATATCTATCTCAGTTATGAAAGAGAGAAATATACATGCAGAGCCAGTGACATGTTTGAATGATTTTAAAAAAAAATAATACATGGAATATCCCTTACTTTTTTTCTTACATCACTTTGTTCACTCCCAATGTTCCTACTACATCTACCGTCAACATTTCTAAACATGGAATTAAATAGCCTAGTCCAAAGGGATGTCTGTGACTTCAGTGGATTTTCATATCATAATACTTATTTTATTCATAGTGTTAAAAACAATTTATTTACAAAGCATGAAATTAAAGAATTTTTAAGAAGTCACACCAATATTATCCAGTGATAAAACATTAATTTAGAGGTAGCATTCCACCAAATCTTTTGTATTTGAGAGTTATGAATAATAGTAAAATTACTTACACTTAAGTGACTACTCGTTTATCCTTAAGATGATGACACAGATCAAATACCCTCATCACTCACTTTTGTTACCTGGAAGACTTGAGGAAAGACATTAAATGCTGGAGACAGACTCCTTCATTGAAACACCACCTATCATTCCCACATAAAGCTAACATCATTCACTCTGGAGCTGGGAATCAGAACTTTTTGACAACTAAACCAAGTTATCACACAGGTTATTAGGCAAAAATTGGAATGTATGATAATAGATTATCTAAGGCAATAAAAATGATAGTAACCATCCAATACTATAAATTATTCTGACTCAATCAAATCAAGTTGGAGCGCCATATTTTAACGACCTTAGGAATAAAGACACACTTTGTCAGCTTATTTCCTGAGAAACCTTCCTACTTACTCAGAGGAACAAGACCAGAGCAGCTCGTAAAGCTCTTGATAAATGTCTTGGTTCTTACAGCACAAGAAGCTCACAGCCCACCTGAACAAAGAGGTTAAATACCTTGAGGCGAGGTTTCAATAGTCCAAGGCTAATTTACTGTTCCACAGGCAGCCCTCAGAGAGACCGTCCCTACCTGCACTCCGTCCCTGAGGTAAAACATGCAGAATTATCTCCTCAAAATCAACGACCCAGAAGAAATGCCTACAGCTACCTCACAAGGACATCAGTCTCCTCAGGGAGATCGATTTCTCAAGTGATGCACCTTCAGTAGGCTGAGTAAATATTGCCTTAAATTTTTTCCTTATGTGAAATATCTGTATATTTTTCTAATGAGAAAAATTTTGGCTATCAAGTGATAATAATTGTCCATACCATAGAAAAATACTGACACAAAAGAAAATGACTGACTTTTCATTAAGCTATCAGAGACTTACTCTCTTGGGATGAGTAAAGTGCTGTATCTGAAGAGAGACAAATACAGACAGTCAGTCAGGCACAGTTCTACTGATACCAGAGGAAGCTCCCGGGTCCCAAGTGGCAAGGAAAAGCACTGACAACTTCGCCCACTGTGCAGGGGCCCTTCCAATGCTGATCTGAGTATCCCTTTTGAAAGTGCAAAGCCTCAGGGACTGCACTTTGGATGGCAGTGCCTGGGGTGGGGGGGCAGAGGAAGAGCATTTCAAAAGGACCAGGGCGGGATCCACAGCAGGGTCACAAGGGGAAGAGAGACTGAAGAGTCCTCCTGGCTCTTCTAAAAACAGATGGCAATTATAAAATAAACTCACAGTATTCTCACAAAAAGGTTAACTCTTTGGGGGACACATACTAGTAGAGCTGTCTAGAGTCCAAGATAAAGAAAAAATAATGAAAATGATGAAGGCGAGGAAAAAGATGACTATAACGTAAAGCCAATCAGGTTGACATTAGACTTCACCAAATAAACACTACAGGAAAGAAGAGAATGGAGTAACAGATTTAACAAATTCCATGCCAACAAATGTCAACCAAGAATACACTATCTGGCAAAGATCTCCTTCCTCTATGAAGAAAAAACAAGGACCTTCTCAGACAAACAGAAACATCAGAAATTCATTACTACTAAACCCCTGCTCCAAATAAGACTACAAGAATTCCCAAAGCCAAAACCAACAAAGGAATGTCTAGGAAGAACAGAATAAGATAAGTAATAGCATCACAAAAAGGCAAACAAAATTACAAACACAGATGCCAATATATCAATATAAACCCTAAATGTAAATGGACTAAACTTACCAATAAAAAGACACAGAGTAGCAGGCTGGATCAAAAAACAGAACCCAGCCTTCTACTGTCTACAGGAAACACATTTAACTGCAAAAAATATACATAGATTGAAAGTAAAAGGCTGGAAAAAAATTCTACAAGCAAATGGACGAAAAGAGAAGAGAGGGACAGCTATACTTACAGCAGATAAAACAGACTTCAAACTAAAAATGGTAAAAAGTTTTAAAAAATAGACTTCAAACAAAATAGGTAAAAAAAAAATGATCATTACATCATGATAAAGGGGACAATATATCAGGAAGACATAACACTCACCAACATATACTCCCCAAATGAAGGAGCTCCAAAATATATCAGGTAATTATTATCATATCTGAAAAGAGATATTAGAAAAAATACATATATAGTAGGAGACTTCAACACCACATTCTGACTAATGGGCAGATCAAAGAGACAAAAAATAAACAAGGACACTAGAGCCCTAAATAAGGATCTAGACCTCAGGGGCCTAACAGATATTTATAGGACACTGAACCCCCAAAAAATCTGAGTACGCATTTTTCTCAAGTGCACACAGATCATACTCCAGAATTGATCACATATTAGGTCTGAAAACAAATCTCAACAGATACGTTAAGATCAAAATCATACCAACTATCTTCTCCAATCATAAAGGCATCAAAATAGTAAAAAAAACATGAAAACAAAAAAAGGAACCCTCTTACTTCATGGAGATTGAAACCCACACTACTAGAAGACCACTGGAGGAAATCAAAGAAATTAAAAAATACCTAGAAAAAGGGCTTCCCTGGTGTGCAGCAGATTAAGCACAGCAATGTGGAGCTGCTGGTGGTGGTGGCGGCTGCAGTTGCAGCCTGAGTTCGATGCCACTGGGGAGATTCCCACATGGTGCAGCAGACCTCTCCTGCCTCACCCACTGCTCCCCTCAGCAGTGTATTTCAGTCGATCTGCCTGTTCTGCCTCCCACTCTGTCTCTGGTGAAAACCTCTCACTGCCCACACCTGTGGCCTACACCCAAGCTTGTATGCAAAAATAAGTAAATCCTTTTAAAAAATTTTCAAAAATACCTAGAAATGTATGACAAAGAAGACACATCTGTCCAGAATGTTTGGGACACAGCAAAAGCACTACTAACTGGAAAGTATATAGCAATACAGGCTCACATGAAGAAACAAGAAACAACTCAAAGAAACAATCTAATCTCCCATCTCAAAGAACTAGAAAGTGAACAAGAAAAATCCAAAAAGCTGGTATAAAGAAGGAAATAATAAAAAACCAAAGCAGAAATAAGTGAAATAGAAATAAAAAAAAAAACAATCCAAAAGATCAACAAGACCAAAAGCTGGTTCTTTGAAAAAGTAAATAAAACTGACAAACTTCTAGCCAGGCTTACAAAGAAAAAATGGGAGAAAACACAAATAGGATCATAAATGAAAAAGGACTAATTACAACAGAAACAGCAAAAATCAAAACAGTAGTCAGAGATTATATGAACAGGTATATGGAAACAACTTCAAAAACTTAGATGAAATGGACAAATTCCTAGAACTATAAAATCATCCAAAACTAGATAAAGAACATTTAGAACACCTAAACATCTGAACTGCAAGCAGTGAAATTAAAACAGTAATCAAAACCCTCCTCCAAAACAAAAGCCCAGGACCAACTGGTTTCACGAATGAATTCTACCAAACGTTCACAAATGAATGAGTTCCTATCTTACACAAGATCTTTCAAAAAATTGAGAAGGAAGGAATACTACCAAATATATTCTATGAAGACACCATTACACTAATACCAAACCAAACAGGAAAACACACACACAAAAAATTACAGACAAATCTCTCTAATGAACACTGATGCAAAAATATTCAAAAAAATTCTCGCCAACAGAATCTAATAATGCATCAAAAGGATAATACATCATGATCAAGTGGGATTTATTCCTGATGCACAAGGATGGTTCAACATCTGAAAATCAATTAATGTAATCGAAGACATCAACAAAAACAAAAATGAAAACCGTATGATCATATCAATAGATGCTGAGAAAGCATTTGACAAAGTTCAACATCCATTTACAATGAAGGCCATTGAAAGCCTTGGGACAGAAGGAACATGTCTTAACATGATAAAAGCTATATATGACAAACCCACAGCCAACAATACTCTCAATGGTGAAAAGCTGAAAGCTTTTCCTTTAAGATCAGGAACAAAACAAGGATGTCCACTCTTGCCATTGCTTTTCAATATAATACTGGAAGTCCTAGACAGAGCAGTAAGACAAGAGAAAGGCATATAAGGCATCCAACTAGGAAAAAAGAAGTAAAACTATCACTCTTTTCAGATGAAATGATAATAATAATAGAGAACCCTAAAAACTCCATGGAAAAACTAATCAAAACAATCAACCAGTTTAGTAGAGTAACAGGATACAAAATCAACATGCAAAAATCAGTAGCCTTCCTATATACAATCAATCTGAAGAAGAATAAATCAAGAAAACCATCCCCTTGACAGTTTAAGCAAAAAGAATCAAATACATGGGAATAAACCAAAGAGGTGAAAGAGCTATACAACGGTAATTATAAAACATTGTTAAAAGAAATAGAAAACACAAAGAAATGGAAAGACATCCCCTGCTCATGGATCAGAACAATAAACATCCTACCAAAAGCAATTTACAGATTTAACCTAGTCCAATAAATATCCTAATGACATTCTTCAAAGAAATAGAACAAATATTGATGAAATTCATATGGAGTCACAAAAGACTTAGGATATCCAAAGCTCTCCTGACTAAAACAAAGGAGAATGGAAGTATCACACTCCCAGACTTCAAACAATACTACAAAGCCATAATAATTAAAACAGTATGGTACTGGAACAAAAACTGACACACAGACCAAAAGAACCAAATAGAAAGCCCAGAAATAAAGCCGCACATACATGGACAACTAATGTTTCACAAGGGATCATAGAAAATACAACAGAACAAGGACACTTTGTTGAATAGATTATCCTGGGAAAACTGGACCAGAATAAGAAAAAGAATGAAAATAGACCACTACCTCACACCATGCACAAAAATCAAATCAAAATGGATAAAAGATCGGATCATAAGACCTGAAACCATAAAATATATAGAAGGAAAAATAGGTAAAACACTACAAGACATACATCTTAGTAACATCTTTATTTTTTTTCCCGATGTTTTTTTTTTTATTTATACATACAAGCTGGGGTACAGGCCAGAGGCAAGAGGGTCCACCAGAGACAGAGCAGGGAGCAGAACAGGCAGATCAGAAATACACTGCTGAGGGGAGCAGCAGGCGAGGCAGGAGAGGTCTGCCGCGCCATGTGGGATTCTCCCTGGCTGGGCGTCGAACCCGCGTCGCCACTGCTGACAGCTTCACAGTGCAGCGCTTAACCGCTGCGCCACCGGGGAGGCCCTAGTAACATTTTTAAAAATTCACCCCTCAAAGCAAAGAAAGTGAAGGATAAGATAAACAGCTGGGATACCACCAAATTAAAAACTTCTGCACAGCAAAAGAGACATTAACCAAAATAAAAAGACACCCTGCCAATTGGGAGAAAATACGTGCACTTCATCCAACAGAAAAGGGACTGACCACAAAGATATACAAAAAACTCACATTACTTGAGAAAAACAAACTAAATAACGCAGTCAAAAAATAAGAAGAATAGCTTGAAAGACACTTCTCCAAAAAGGAAATGCAAAAGGCCACCAAGCATATGAAAAAATGTTCAACATCCCTCATAATCAGGTAAATGCAAATCAAAACCACAATGAGTTACCACCTTACACAAGTAAGAATGGCACGCAATAAAAAAAAACTAGCAACAACAAATGCTGGTGAGCATGTGGTGAAAAAGAAACTCCTACACTGCAGGTGGGAATGCAAACTGGTCCAACCACTATGGAGAGCTGTTTGGCATTTCCTCAGAATACTAAAAATGGAGTTACCATATGACCCAACAATTCCTCTCCTAGGGATCTACCCAGAGGACACAGAAACATTAATTCAAAAGAATACCCACATCCCTGTGTTGATTGCTGCACTATTTATAATAGGTAAGATGACTTGGAAACAACCCAAATGCCCACAAACGGGTGACTGTATCAAGAAGATGTGGTCTATATACACAATGGAATGCTGATCAGCAATCAAAAAAAGACAAACTAATGCCATTCGCAGCGACGTGTGGAACTAGAAGGGATTATGCTAAGTGAAATAAGTCAGAAGGAGAAATAAAATTTATCAGATGGTTTCACTTATAGGAAGAATATAGGGAAACCAAAGAAGGGGGGAAAAATAAGAAACAAAACAAAACAAAACAAAAATAAATAGACATCATAATTCAGAGACAGTCTGCAGGAGAGGGGAAGGAGAGGGATCAAGACGAGGGTGAGATGAACAAGGGACTACTGTGATGGTGCATGGGTGACGTCGCTGTGGAAATTCTACAGGGACTACACATGAGAAAAGAAAGCAGACATTGTAAAATACAACAGATACATACATACATACATACATACATACATACATACATACATACATACATAGACAGACAGATAGTTTTTCTCAGAAGAGAAGATAAACAATCTTGGGAAGCTTCAAGTATCTAAAACAAAACGGTTTCTTTGTATCGCTGGAGAACTAAATAATGAGAATCAATTAATGTGCAGGAGAGATTTAGCTGGGCAGTGGAATGTATTCTTGAATACAATTGTGTTTCCTTGAAAAGACAGAGAGAGAGAAGATTTTGGCGATCAATTGATCGCACCTGTCCTTACCATAGGAAAAATATTGACCCAAAAGGAAAACTGCTGACTTTTCATTAAACAATCAGATATTTGCACTCAGGATGAATTAAATGCTGTACCTGAAAAGAGACAAATACAGTCAGGCACAGTTCCGCTGATATCAGGGGACGTTCCCTGGTCACACATGGGAGGAGGAGCACTGACCGCTTCCCCCCTGTGCGGGACCCTGCCCGTGCTGATCTGAGTGTCCCTTGAACATGAAAAGCCTCTGGGACCACAGTCGGGAGGGAAGTGCCGGCGGG
Organism: Scalopus aquaticus; assembly: GCA_004024925.1. Lineage (NCBI taxonomy): Eukaryota > Metazoa > Chordata > Mammalia > Eulipotyphla > Talpidae > Scalopus > Scalopus aquaticus. Next base: position 10,283 of record PVIJ01018275.1, on the reverse strand, counting down.
GGTGGGGGGGGGGAGCAGCATTTCAAAAGCACCAGGGCAGGACCCACAGCAGGGTCCCATGATAAAGAGACATGAAAGAGTCCTCCTGGCTCTTCTGAGAACAGACAGCAATTGTAAGATGAACTCACAGTATTCCCAAAAAAGGTTAGCTCCTTGGGGCACGCTCTAAGAGAAACTTGCCGAAGCTGCGGGAAGTATGTCTCCTCAAATTCAGCTCACACTAGTCTTTTTCACTCCCCTCAGAGGTGTGGGAATGCTACAAATCACTTGCCAAGGTCACATCCAGGGACACAGGCCTAACAAATGATAGGATCTAATCCTAAAGTGCAGGATGCAACACCACATACTTTCCTTACCACCTCCCCAAAGGCTCCAGTACAGTGACAGTATATTCAGCTAAATATTGGTAAACTGTTTAACATGTCTAGAGCTGCATTTTTACAGAATCGGAAGACAAGGAAAGACAAGAACACAAACACTGAATACTTTAGTTTCACTGGCACTGAGAGCTGTAGAAATCATAAAACAGAGCTCACTCTTAACTAGGTCACTACAAATTACACACTAATGGCACTGATTAGTTTGCATTACCCAGAATACACAGTGTGCAATTCAACAGAAATATACAAGGCAGTCCACAGAAAGGAAATAAAACGTCTGAGGAGAGAAAGTAAACATTAGTGCAAGACTCAGCTATCACACAGATCTGGAAATATGACACAAAGATTTCCTTAAACTATGGTAATTATGTTAATAACCCACAAGGATAAAACATAATTGAAGAACACAGACAAACTAAGGAAGTGATGGACATTTTTGAGTCTACAAGAAAACACATCAAAAGTATCTTTCAAGGGCCTCCCTGGTGGCACAGCGGTTAAGCGCTGCACTGTGGAGCTGTCAGCAGCAGCGATGCGAGTTCGAAGCCCGGCCGGAGAGAATCCCACATGGTGCGGCAGACCTCTCCTGCCCCACCCGCTGCTCCCCTCAGCAGTGTATTTCTGATCTGCCCATTCTGCTCCCCGCTCTGTCTCTGGTGAACCCTCTCGCCGCCCCACACCTCTGGTCTGTACCCCAGCTTGTATGTATAAATAAATCTAAAAAAAAAGTATCTTTCAAACTGAAAATACTGTAACAAAAATAAAATAAACTCGATTTGCAAATCAGGATACTCAACATGACAAGGAAAGAATCAACAAGCTTGAAGACTATTCAATACAAGCTATATGAACACAAAAATAATATGGAGAGCACCTAAGTGTCCACCCGCAGATGAGTAGATTAACAAGGCGTGGTCTACATACATACATACATAACGGAATACTACTCAGCTATAAAAAAGACACACTCTTACCATGTCAGACAACATGATGAAACAAGAGGGGACTATGTTAAACCTATTACTCAGGAGAAAGAAAAATGGGATGATTTCACTCACAGTGGGATATAGAGACACAAATATAATGAACAGACAAAACAAATAAACAACACTGGAAATCTTGCAGTAGAATTGAGGTTGTTGGTTGGGGAGTGTGGAGGTGCGAGGCAACAGGAAATGGGTCCAAAGGACTAACCTGGAGGACCACGGGTGTGTGGGTGCTGTGTGAGGTGCAAGAACATACTAATAAAAAGGTGTCAACTTGCACATCTCAATCACATACTGTGTTGTAAATCAACATAAACTCTATTAAAAATTATACAATACAAATAAACCAAAATAGAGTGAGCACATCAATACCAATGAAAAATGCAACACAAACATTCCAGAGAACAGAATGAAAGAAAGTTACTTGAATTGTCACAGGTAACTCTTGAAAATGGTGCATAGAACCAAGGTATTAGAAGAATCAGATACTATGATTCAGCTGATAATGGAAGAAATAAGGAGACCATTATATTTTGTAATTGCACTAGATAAAATGCAAGAAACTGACAAGCAGTATTTAAATTCCCATTTCTAAGTAGTCAGAGAAACAGAGAACATCAATAACTACCTTAAAAAATTCTGGGCTTTCCATGAGGCACGGATTTCTGAACAAGAGGAATAAATATCTGGTGACAGATACGAATTTTAAAAAAGAACAAACTGAATTTGATGCCTTACTAAATCATATGTGAAATTTAGGACACTGACTGGAAAAAGAAATTGAAATATAAATTTAGATGACAATTTTGATCTTGAACATCAAAAACGAATGACATTTCCTGGTCAGAAAAAAACAATTACCATTATATTGATAACTTTAAATATCCTTTAATTCATACCAAAAAAAATAATCTAAAGATGTCATGGTTTTCCCACTGAAGAGATCTATGGCATTTCATAATGGAACAAATGTAATTACATAGAATAAAACTAAATTTCATACATTGCATGAACAGCCAAACCCCTATTTACAATGTTGATAACCTCAGATGTACACATGATGAAATCACGCAGCTGAGCAGGTGTGGCAAAAACACAGCCAGCCACGACTCAGGGCATCCTCTACCAAATATATGTCAAATCCCAGGTTTATAATGAGAAGAAGAGAAATGAGTCTATGTTAATACACTTAACATTGCATTTCAAAGCAAATGCTGTCAGATTTACAGATTTACAGGATGCTCCAACACTTCCCTTCCTCACACTCGGAAAACTTTCCTGAAAGCCCTAGTGACGTCCTTGTTCCGCAGGCTGTAGATGAGGGGGTTGAGCATGGGCGTTATGATGGTGTAGAACACAGAGACCACTTCTTCCTGCTCAGGGGTGTGGTAGGACCTTGGCACCATATACTTGGTGATGGCAGCCCCATAGAAGAGCAACACCACAGTCATGTGAGAAGAGCAAGTGCCCAAGGTTTTCCTGAGAGCCTGTCCTGATCCCATGCCCAGAACAGCAGACATTATCCTTCCATAGGAGCCCAGAATGGCTGAGACAGGGGGGATGAAAAAAATCACAGCACTGACAAAAACACCCTTTTCATACTGGGAAGTGTCAGCACAGGCCACTGTCAGGAGGGCTGGGATCTCACAGAAGAAATGATGGATTTCCCTGGAGGCGCAGTAAGGGAGTGTCAGAGTGTAGATCACATGGATCAAGGCATTGAGCAGAGCACCCAGCCAGGTCACAGTCACCAGGAGCACACAGACCCTGGGGCGCATGAGGACGGGGTAGCGCAGGGGCTGGCAGATGGCCACGTAGCGGTCATAAGCCATGACAGCCAGCAGCAGGAACTCTGCACTTGCAAGGGTGGTGAAGAGGAACATCTGGAAGCTACACCCAACGAAGGAGATGCGGCGGTCCCCAAATAGAAAGACCACGGCCATCTTGGGCACAAATGTGGAGATATAGAGGAGATCCATGAGGGACAGCTGGCTGAGCAGAAAGTACATGGGGGTGTGGAGAAGGGGGTCGGCCCAGATGAGGATGAGTATGAGGGTGTTGCCCAACAGGGCCACCAGGAGATCCAGCAGGGTGAGTGTGAAGAGGACCCAGGGAACCGGGGTGCTGCGGAACAGATCCAAGAGGACGAAATCACTGCCCGAGGTCCGGTTGCTCAACCATGCCATGCTCCTGCTCCTAATTTGTAGTTTGGAGACAGTTTCATCAGTACTATGTTTGCAGTCTCTGAATAATTTTACCAAATAAAAGTCTGCTAATATCTAACATCTGAAGTCTTCTCACTTCCCTACCCTTAACTTTTATTTTTAGTTAATTTACTTTTCAGCAGTCTTCACTTACAAGTATATGAGACCTAAGAAAATGCCACATCTGGGATATGGCATGATTCTGATTGAAAAAAAAAACAACACATAAATATACATGTATATGTATATATACACAGACACACATATATTATATTAAATACTTGATATAAATTGTTAGAAATTGAAACAAGGACCACTTAAGATAATCATATCTAAACTGAGGCATTCATTACTTAATCAAGAACATTAATATATGTGCATAAGTTGTTACTCAGTTTATCAGAAGTGCAGAGAATACAGACAACAGGGAAATTTTCAGCACCTAAGAAAGGCAGCTGTACCAGTAAATAAACCTTGCCTAGAGGAATTCCAATTCCGTTCAGAAGCCTCACTTGAGGCAAAAAGGAAAAGCTATTCCTGTAAGAAGATATTTAAAAACATGTAATGAAGTGAGTGTTATTTTTGAAGCTGCACATACATAAGCAAACTTGTGATTGAATAGCTCTAGTAACTAAGTAAGCTCATGGGTAAGAAGGAATGTGGAAGCTTCCATACTTCTTGTTTCATGTCTGCAACTTAAGTGGATTTTCATATAATATTAATTTTATTCATAGTGTTAAAATCAAATTTATAAAGTATGAAATTAAAGAATTTGTAAGAAATCACACAAATATTATCCACTGATAAAATATTAATTTGGAGGTAAAGCACCTCCAAATCTTTTGTATTTGAAGGTTTAGAATAACAGTAAAGTCAACAAAAGTATACATTTACTATATTTGCTCTAAACACCATTAATAACACTTAAATGACTGTCCGTGTGTCCTTAAGATGATCTGACACAGATCTAAGACCCTCCTCGCTCGCTTCCATTTTCCCAAAGACTTGAGGACAGACATTAAACCCTGGAGTAGGCTCCTGCATTGAAACACTTCACCCCTCTCTCCACATAGAGCTAACACCGTCCACTCTGAAGCTGGGAATCAGACCCTTTTGAAAATGAAACCAAGTTATCAGACAGGTATCAAAAATTGCCTTTTATAGAATAATAGATCATCTAAGGCAATAAATGCCAGCAACCATCCAACTCTGTACCTTACTCTGACTCATTAAAATGTGTCCACAGTGTTTTCTGAATTTCTAGATTGATTTGCATACATGGGGTTTTGTTGAGATTTCCAATTAAATACGTGACATAAGAGCACCATATTTTAACCACCTCCTGAATAAAAACACAACTCTTCAACATATTACCTGAGAAAAACACTCCTACTCAGAGGAACAAGACCAGCGCTGCTCATATATCTGTTGATAAATTTCTTAGACTTCCAGCATCAGAAGCACACAGTCCACCGGAACAAAGAGTTTAAATACCTTGACGCATTGCTCCAAGAGTCCAAGACTAATTTACTGTTCCACAGGCAGCCCTCAGAGAGACCATTACACCTGCACTTGGTCCCTGAGGTAAAACGTGCAGAATTATCTCCCCGTCCTCCACGACCCAGAAAAAAATGCTACAGTTGTCTCACAAGGACATCAGTCTCCACCTCAGGGAACTCTGTTTGCCAAGTAATGAGCATTCATGAGTTTAAGTAAATATTAAACTTACATTTTTTTCCTTCTGTGAAATACTTGAATTTCAATATTTTCAATATTTATGATCACAATCAAGTGATCATACCTAACCTTACCATAGGAAAATAATGACCGAAAAGAAAACGACTGACTTTTCAGTAAACTATCAGAGATTTGTCTCTTGGGATGAAAAAAATGCTGTATCGGAAGAGAGGCAAATGCAGACAGTCAGGCACAGTCTGCCAATATCAGGGGAAGCGCCCTGGTCCCAAGTGGGGAGGAGGAGCACTTAAATTACTCTTTGACTCCGGTGGAGGTGCCTATCCGATGCTGATCTGAGTAACCCCTGAAAGTGAAAAGCCTCTGGGACCACAGGGGATGGAAGTGCGTGATGGGGGGAGCAGCATTTCAGAAGGACCAGGACAGGATCCACACGGGGTCACAAGGAGAAAAGAAGTGAAGGAGTCCGCTGGGCTCTACGCAACAGAGACTGTAAAATAAACTCCCAGTCACCCAACGGGAATACAAAATGTAAAAGATATAAATAACAATAAAAATATGTATATTTAAAAATATAAAATAAAATAAACTCACAGTATTCTCACAAAAATGTTAACTCTTTGGAGAACGCTCTTAGAGACCCTTTAAAAATCTGCAGGAAGTATGTCTCTTCAAATACAGCTCACCCTAGTCTTTCTCACACTGCTCAGAATAGTAGGAAAGTTACAAATCAATTGAAAAGGTCACATCTAAGGGATGCAAATGATAGGATGTAATCCCAAAGTATAGGATACAATAGCACATTTCATTATCACCTCACTAAAGGGCTCCAGTACAAAGACAGTATATCTTAACTAAATATTGGTAAAATGTGTAACATATCTAGAGTTTTATTTTTACAGAAGAATAATGACAAAAGACAGGAACACAAACTCTGGATAATTTGGAATCACTGACATGGAGCGCTATAGAGAACATAAAACAGAGCTGCACACTAAACAGCGTCACCATAAAATGCCACACTAATGACACTGATCAGTTTGTATTACCCAGAATATCCAGTGCACCATTCAACAGAAATACACAAGGCAGTCCATAGAAAGGAAATATATTTTTGGAAAGAAAGCAAACATCATTGCAAGACTCAGATATTACACAGATTTGGAATTATTACACAAAGATTTTTTAATTACGGCAAATATGTTAATGCCTCACAAGGATACCACGCAATTATGGACATCTAATTTTTGACAAAGGATCAAAAAATATGTAATGGAACAAGGACAGTTTGTTCAATGAATGATGCTGGGACATCTGGACCGCCATGAACAAAAGAATGAAACTTGATCACTACCTCACACCATGCACAACAATCAACTCAAAATCGATAAAAGATCTGAACATAAGACCTGAAGCCATAAAATGCATAGAAGAAAATATAGGTAAAATACTACATGACATCCATCTCAGTAACATCTTCAAAGACTCATCCTCCAAAGCACAGAAAGTGAAAGATAGATAAACAACTGGGATTACATCAAACTAAAAAGTTCTGTACCGAAAAAGAGACATGACCCAAAATAGAGACACTCAACTGACTGATACCCAAACTGAAAATTTTTGCTTTCCATACAACTGATAAAGAACTGATCACAACAATATACACAAAGAACTCACATGACTCAACAAAAGCAAAGTGAACAATCCAGTCAAAAAATGGGCAGAAAATAAAAGATACTTCTCCAAAGAGGTAATGTAAATGACCAACAAGTATATGAAAAAATGTTCAACATCACTTATAATCAGGAAAATGCAAATCAAAACCACAATGAGATACCACCTTACACCAGTGAAAATGGCACTTATTAAAAAAAAAAACTGGCAACAAATGTTGGTGAAGACGTGGTGGAAAGGGAACTCTCTTACACTGCTGGCAGAATGCAAACTGGTCAACCACTATGGAAAGCTATGTGGAGGTGCCTCGGACTACTAAAAATGGGGTACCATATGACCCAGCAATTCCACTCCTAGAGATCTACCCAAAGGTCACAAAAACAATAATTCAAAAGGATAACCGCAACCCCTATGTTTATTGTAGCACTATTTATAATAGTTAAGACTTGAAATAAACCCAAATACCCAAAACAGATGGCTTGATCCAGAATATGTGGTATATATACTACTCAAAGGAATACTACTCAGCAATCAAAAAGATAAACTAATGCCATTTGCAGCAACATGGATGGAACTAGAAGGGAAGATGCTCAGTGAATTAAGTCAGAATAGAAAGAAAAATATCAGATGAGTTCACTTATAGGAGGAATGCAAGTAAGAGATCAGGGTAAACAACAATAACGAATACACAACAAATCAAACAAAAATAAACTGACAACTCCAAATCAGAGACATTCTACAGGGGAAGGAGCGGGAAAGAGATCAAAATGAGGGCAGGGAGAGCACAAGATACTTATGGTGATGGTGAACGGGTGACTCAGTGGTGGAAACTCTACGGGGACTACACCTGGGGAAAAATAACATTGTACAAAAATGAACAATGATGTAAAATATAAATAAATCTTTAAAAATAACTCAAAATGATTAAACATAACTGAAGAACATAGAGGAAGGAAATTTTCAGAGTCTACAAAAATTCAAGATCAAAAGTATCCTTCAAACTGAAAATATTGTAAAAGAAATTAAATAAATTTAGATTGGTGCATCTGGCTACTCAACATGACTTAGGAAAGAATCAACAACCTTGAAGACTGGTCAATACCAGATTTATGAAAAATAAAACACAAAAATAAGATAATGGGGATTAAAAAAGAACAAATAAGATGTGGATGATGTTAAATATATAATATATGTAAAAGTGCAGTGCCAGACACGCCCCCAAAACATGGCGGCGAACAGATGCTAGGATCAGGCTCTCCTAGAAAAAATCGATTTATGGAGAAAAACATCCCTAACTTTGAGAGCTGTCTCGAAGAGAACCGGATACCCTACGCAATACAATCGACCCCGGGGGTGCTTTGGACTTAAAAATAAACTGAAGAGTTGGAGTAAAGAGAAGAGAGGGGACATCCCACACAAAGGAGAAGAGAGGAGAGATGGGCGGACCAGCTTCCCCTGAGAGCCACTGAATACAAGGTTAGAAACTGCATTGAGGTTGGAGGGCTCCGGCCAGCCGACTGGGAGCACGACCCCCACTCCCCCACCCCATGACCCCCCTCTCTTCCCTGCGTGGCAGCCCTGAGGAGCAGGAAAGCGGGAGGGCCACTGTGTCCCATCCCCCACCTAGGAATAGGTAACATTTCAAAGGGGAGAAAGTCCAAGCAAGAAACATCCCCCACTGGTTGCTAGGTGATAGATTAGCCAGAAAATCCGGTTGGGCTGGAAAACCTCCTGCACAGACAACCTCTTTCTGGGCTTTAGAATGCAAATGAATAGGAGAGGAAGGATGGAATTGAAGGACTATTGACTGACAATCCCCAAAACCCCTCCCATACCTGTTGAAAAAAAAAATCTCCAGGATGGAAATTAAAGACTATTGACTGACAATCCCCAAAACCCCTCCCATACCTGTTGCTGAAAAAAAAAAATCTCCTGTTGAAAAACTCTCTGGCCACACCCTCCCCTGCAAAGTGTCAGCATCTTGGCACACGGAGGGCAGCAAAAAACAAACAAACAAACAAACAAAAAAAGACCACAGCAGGTGGTGAACAAGGCCCAGCACTCGTCACCCCCTCCAACTTCTAGGCGGCTGCACACTGGCACCCTAGAAACTAGGTGAGGTGAAACGCTGATCAACAGCCACCCACAACCTCCACCCCTGCACCCCTTCGTGGAGTAGCAGGCCCCAAGCAGCAGAAAACAAACTAAGACCAGGAGCTCCCAAACCCCCCCCCCCCACCAGACATAACCCCAGGGGCAGGAATAGCCCCAGGCAAACATCGGAGGAAAGGTGGGGAGAGGGGAAAAAGAATAGAATGACTCCAAGCAAGGACTAATGACAGCAGCAACAACAAGACAACAACATATGTCACTGGAAAGGAGGGGCTGAACCCCAGCAGGGGACCCAACCAGAAACCCCAGAACCTAAGAGCAAAAGGACTACAGAACTCCAAATTCACATCTCCCCAATATGTTATTTTCTTTATTATTATTTTTTATTTTTTACTAGTTTACTATTATTATCCCTTTTATTCTCTTTATTATTATTTTATTTTATTTTTTACTACTTTATTATTATTATCCCCCCCCCTTTTTTTTGACTTTTAACTTACCTTTTTCTCTTGGTCCTTCATTCCTACTTTTCTTCATCTCCATTCCCCTTTTCTTTCCTCTCCCTGTTTTTCCTTTTTTTTTCTTTTTATTCCTCTTTTCCCCTTCCTCTCTTTTCTCTTTTCTTTCTCTTTTACTACAAACCACCCCTTCATCTTCCCTAATTAAACTCGGAACCGGAAACACACTAGAGACACGCCACGAGAAACACAAAAATTCAACAAAGAAAAATAAGAAAATCCAGAAGCCATCTAGTCACAGCCAAGGCAACTCAGACACTAGGGAACCAAAAACACTCCTGAGCAAGTAAAACCAGAAGTCATGCTCACCAGAACCAGTGGAAAACTACGAATAGAGCAAAGCAGAAAACCAACAATGGGAAAGAAAAAAGGCACAAATGATCCTCAAAACAATACACCACAAAAAGAAACTCCCTCTCCAGAACCCATTAATATGGACATAGAAGATTACATCCACCTAACAGATAAAGACTTCCAAATAGCCATCACAAAAAAATTGATAGAATTAAATGAATAGAACAAAGAACTGAGGGATATAAACAAAGAACTGAGGAACGAGAATGAATCCATAAAGACGAAACTGAAGGAACTGGAAGATTTAAAAGAACTGAAGAACGAGAACGAATCCATAAAGAAGAAATTGAAGGAAATGGAAGATTTAAAAACACTAGTAGAGGAGCTAAAGAAATCCAGAGAAAGCCAAAAAAGTGAATT